>DWMZ01005611.1:0-10831 GCA_018249855.1 Eueides tales michaeli | reverse complement strand
ATATATATATATATATATATATATATATATATATATATATATATATATATATATATATATATATATATATATATATATATATATATATATATATATATATATATATATATATATACATATAAATTATTATTATTGATCATTTGGCAAAGAATATTAAAGCATATTTTTACTATTTTTAAAGTGTTATTCCACACTTAGGAAAGAAAAATACTAAATTTAAAAACGTATAAAAATTTGGAATAAGCAGGATTTGAACCTGCGCCTCTTGAAAACCGTTCAAGCGCTCTGACCACTAAGCCATCCGTCGACGGAGCTTGGTGAGGACGGATGGCTTAGTGGTCAGAGCGCTTAAACGGTTTTCAAGAGGCGCAGGTTCATATCCTGCTTCGTCCACCGGAAGGATGGCTTAGTGGTCAGAGCGCTTGAACGGTTTTCAAGAGGCGCAGGTTCAAATCCTGCTTCGTCTAAATTTTTATACATTTTTAAATTTAGTAATATTAAAGCAATTGATATGGAATTGGGTAAAGGAATATCCTTAAGTGTAGTATATTTTGACATACAAAAAGATAGATATACCTGTTTAAGTTATTCCCAAATGGAAAATTCATTATCAGCTTCACGGTGTATTACATAAGTATATGATAGATTAGAAAGAATCGCTAAGACATTTCTTTCAATATAATACATATTGGTATGCGGAACTAAACGCCGCTTTTTCTCTTGATACTGAAGTGGGTAAATTATACTTTCATACTCCCTGTGGGAATCGAACATAAAACCTACACATTGTGCTAGTTGGCCACGACGTCCTTAATAACATATAAGTATTAAAACACATATCATTTGGTACAATAGTCTAGAAGCAAATTGGGTATGATAGACGGATCCTATATAACAGTAATTCTACATGATTTCCTTTTCTGCCGCATTGTATGGATAGAAACCAACTATCATGACATTCTTTGTATTTTTTAGCCTCACGCAGGGTGGGCAGAGGTAACTTGTGAATCTAGTGATATGATCCATTTCTTACTTTTCGCCGAATGAGGAATTGCGTGTTGAGTGACTGAACTCAACCCCACACTTTGATCTATAAAAAGAGCGGTGAAATGAAAACATTAGATATTTAACTACGATTTCATTCCTGCCAGAGGGAATCGAATCCACAGCTATCCACTGTGTCATGATCGCCAACAAAATGTTCTATTTTCCAATTTTTTGTACGAATTTTTTGAAAATAAAGCCCCTATTTGACTTTTAAGGTTATAATATGCCAGTAGATTGTTTGCATCCAGCCTTGCATATTATTTAACTTGGCTTTGACTTTTTAATATACTGTCATTTGTTTTTTGGTATTGTCAAATAAATAATATAACAAAAAACTACGTCGTGGCTCAGAGGTACAAGAGTGTGACTGAAGACGCGATGGTTATGAGGTCAATTCTTATTTGGCGAAATTAAATATTCAATATATTCATTACTTCGCTCAACTGATAAGGCAAAACGCGGTGTTAAATTCCGCCACTCAACACGCGATGACTCAACAAATCAGTGGAAAGTGAAAAACGGAGATATCATTATAAAAATTGAGTGAAGCTGAAAAAAAATAACATCTATTAATGAATATAAATAACTATTGATTTGATTGTATTCCAAGCAAGAGTGAAACATACTCTGCTCTCACTCAGCTTCACGCTATATCACGCACACGGCAGGGTAGGTAGAGGTAACTTGGGAACCTAGTGTTAAGAAGTGTCTTAACACCAGGTTACCAAGTGGAACAGTGTGCTGTTCCACTTGTGTCCCCCACCAGTGAAATACATATCATTCCTTTAAGCCATAGTTCTCATACTTCTAAGAAAATTACTATTTGGTGTTCTATAAGGTAATTGTCAAAAAATATATAAGTAAATTCAAAGCAAGCTTAAATTGTGGCACTACAGAATCTTTAATGCAACGGTGAATTAGCTATACACACACACACACATACACACACATAGACATACACACAGATACACACACACACACACACAAACACACATGCTTGCTCTTACTATTCATTTTTACGTTAGTTTTAATTTAACTGTAAATGTATTTTGTCTTTCATTTATTTTTGTTTCTGCAATGAATGTATAATGTGTTATGGAAGAGCGGGACCTCCTGTTACAAGTACTAGTATCATACTAGTAACTTACTAGGATGGTCTTTTTACTTTCTACTTAGCTAAAGAATATGTGAAACTGAAATAAATATATTTTATTTTATTTTTTATTTTTTAAACTTTTTATATAAGTGAAAGTGACAAGGAAAATCTAATGAGTTTCAATGGAATATCACAAGAACCACACCGATAACTGGGTTAATATGATGTGCTGATTAGATAAGACAATTCTCAGAGATAAATTATGCATTAGCATTGAATCTCATTATATAACTTCTTTTCATCTTTATTCTATAACTGGCCTGAGGTCTATAGTGGCGCAGCGGCATTAGAGTGTGACTGTAACCGACAGTTTATGGGTTCAATCACCACTCGAGAAAATGAAATATTTAATATTTTCAATTTAAATAGGTATTTAAAGTTTTCATTTCTTCGCTCTGGTAACAAGGCAAAGTGCGGTGTTGAGTTTCGCCACTCAACACGCAAAGCCTCAAATTCGGCGAAAAGTGGGGAATAGAAATGGAACGTAGTGTCTTGTACACTAGGTACCCAAGTTCCCTCTGCCTACCCTGTCACGTGCAGGATACAGCGTGAAGCTGAAAAAAAATAACTGGCACATAACAGGTTAAGCATGGGGAACCTGGGAACCTAATGTTATGAAAATTTTACTCAGTACTAAACTGTATTCGAACGAATTCTTTTTGCTAATAAGCATATCTAAATATAAATTCCTTCACTTAACATGCTGTTGTAGGCGGCTAGTGAGGATCAGAGTGTCTTAACACTGAGTTCTTCCTATTTCAGCCATATAGAAAAACACTTTAAATTGGATATATAACAACATTTAGCTAACATATATGCATATATTCATATACCTGGTATATAATACAACGTTTGTTCTTCGATTTTTAGTCATAATTATGTTTTCCTCTAGAGCCTTCCATTATAGCATAAAACTGAAATGAGGTAAACAAATATTTCATATTAATAATACGGCTTTGCGCTTCGAACGCAGTATTTTAATTAACTTTATTAAAGAGGAAACGGTCGAGTATATTAAACACAGTCAAGCGAAGTGATTAAGTCAAAACCTTTTTAGTACGTAACGAATGTGCTAACGAGTATGCAAATTGTTTTAAAAAAATATAAAAATACTTGCTGTTAATTACTTATTTACAAAATGTATGAAAATTTTGACGTAGCGGGGCTAGAAGCCGCACTTCTTGGAAACCGTCCAACTGTATATTGTAGAAATACTTGCTATTAATTTTGTTATGTACTCTTTATCACCTGTGATTTTGTTTGTGTGGACTTTAAGATGTAAGATCTTAAAATACAATATTTTTACTATTTTTAAAGTGTTATTCCACAAATTGAAAGAAAAATACTAAATTTAAAAACGTATAAAAATTTGAACGAAGCAGGATTTGAACCCGCGCGTCTTGGAAACCGTCCAAGCGCTCTGTCCACTAAGCCATTCGTTCTCAGTGAGCTCCATCGAAATTTTTATACGCTTGTTACAACTTATTTATGTTGTTAGCAATTTGTAAAAATTTTCCTACAGAGTGTAGGGAGATTTTTACAAATTTCCGCTATCCAAAGATAATTCGTTATAATTATCAACTGGCAAGAGAGAATGCTATTTATTAAATATTTTTACTATTTTTAAAGTGTTATTCCACACTTACGAAAGAAAAATACTAAATTTTAAAACACAATTTTCGCGGGAGTTCCGAGAAATCTTTCCTTCGGGTTCCCTCAGGTTTCCTAACCTTCATGCTTTTCAAATTTCTATTTTCTTGTTTCAGTAGTTTTAGTTATGAATCTTAGTCACTAGGATCGTAAATTATTTTTCAAAAATTTGAAAAAAGTTATATAGAATATCTTCAGAATGGCAGATATCTGTTCTTTTCTTTTAATCCAAGGATATTGAATATCGAGGGCTTACAAGTAAGGTTTTATTTTAGCACACTAAAGATATACAGTTTCAACTTAACGCTTTAGTCTATGTAGCAAGAAAATGCTGATAATCTTCTTATATTTTATTGTATTAACAGACAGATATAAGGCAACTTTAAAAAAACGTTATTAAAACCCTATAAAATTGTTTATCTTTATATCTATATTCATATTGCATGGATAATTTTCCACTGCACTACAAGTGTATTACGGAATTTCAAATTTAATAGTTTTAATCTAACACTAGGCTCGATATTATCTACGTAAAACGAATTTAATCTCGAAAGATATTTGATTTTCGAAAGCAAACACAATGGCATCGTGAATTTCATTTGGTTGATTGTTCTATTGTCAATATTAAGATCAAAATTGCGCAGTAGTTATAATAGTATGAGTGTAGAGGCCTATCGTGGCGCAAGCGTATGATTGTAAACGTGACAGGTTGTGGGTTCGATCCCCACTCGAGGAAATACTTATTAATTGTTAATAAAATATTTAATGGTTTCATTTCTTCGCTTTGGTAACATGGCTGGATTTTGCCTCTCAAGACGCAATGCCTCAAATTTGGCGGAAAGTGAAAAAAAAACGGAGAGTTTTAATATTAGGTTCCCAAGTATCCTCTACCTACCCTGCCATGTCCGGGATACTGCGTGAACCTGAGGACGAATTATAAAAGTAAAGTTAAAATAATGGTAATACCGTTGAAGGCTCCCAGGCAATTTTTCCCATCAAATACAATCAACTTATATACTAAATAAATTATATTCATATAGACAAAGCACAGCCACACAGGTTCCGCCGATTCACGATTTTTTGTTTTAAAAAATAAGAAAGATTTTCTAAAAACAATTGTTTTTCTACCTATTATTAGAATGTGTGGCCGATAATAAATGAATGCCGCTCATTCATCATGACATTTACCTTGACTTACTTACATGCTGCAGGAGTTTAGTATCACTTGAATGAGGCCGTTTGCCTGAAGAACGTTAAAAGTATCAAGCATATGGGACAGTTTTATAAGTAAATAAAGTTTTCATAATTATCAAAAATTTGAGGCTTGTCGTGGCGTAGGAGCATAAGCATGTGACTTTGAACGCGACAGGTTGTAGGTTCGATGTCCACTCGAGGAAACGAAATACCTATTTAATATTTTCAATTTAAATATTTAATGATTCATTTCTTTGCTCTGAGTTGAAATCTATCATGCAACATAACAACATAATCTATAGTTCAAATTCAGCGGAAAGTAGAGAACGGAAAGGAGTGTCTTAACACTAGGTTTCTAAGTTCCCTCTGTTTACCCTGCCATGTGCGGAGTACAGCGTAAAGCTATGAATGAATTAAAAAACAAGCTTTTGTCTAAATCGCCAGTTATATTAAAATTAATTCAATAATTGCCCATATTAAAAACAGAGACTTAAAAATTTTTGGTTACTTTTTTATTAACTTTTACAAATTAAATCTTTCATCTATGACATTATGGATTAACAATGACATCGACTAAAGATTATTCTATTGTCATCAAAACTAGAGTCCTAATACAAAATTCAGCTCAATCGGACACTGGAAAGTGGGTTAAATTGAGCTTGCAAAATGAAATTTCTAGTCATAGTAATGAAAATCGATATGAAACATTATAAGTTTGCTAATTCATATCGTAAGCACTCTTTTAGAGGGAATCTCTCCGTTCCCATCAAGACACTTTTATCTTTCCGTTATATCTTTTTTCTAAGGAATTCTGAAGATATGGTGTGTTAAATAGCGGAGTTTAACGTCACCTGTTGCCTCGTTTCTCCTCGAGGCAATCGAATTCCCAGGCTTGTTTGCATACTGATTCATTGACATTGACAGACATTGATTCTCTCTGTCTCAGCTTCACACTCTATCCCGCGCACGGCAGGATAGACAGAGGGAACTTGTTAACCTTAGTGTTAAGACACTCTATTCCACTTTCGTTCCCCACTTTCTGAAATTTGAGGCATTGCTTGTTGAGTGGCGAAACTCACGCCACGCTTTACATTGTTGCCAGAGCGAAGAAATTGAAACATTAATAGTTTTAATTATATTTATTTTGTACATGTTATTATAGTTAAACTACACAAACAGAAAAAAAAATAACTTTAATTCATAATGATTGTACAGTATGGTAACAAACAATCATTCGGCTTATGTGTATTTAGTTTTACTATAGGGAGAAGTGTATAAACTTCTAACGCCCTATACAAACGTGCCCTGTATAATTCTGTCAGGGAACCCAAATTACAGCCAGTGACGCGTGAGACCGACGGAAAACGTTTAACCCCGTATCGTTACAATATCCGGAATGTGAAAATTTAATTTTGGGGTAAAAATGTGTACTTTTTTAGTGACACTTTTATAGATTGAATATCGTGGTTATGATTTATGTTTCGATTTTTTTAAAATACATTTTATATAGTTTATTATAGTATTTTATTTTATATAGTTTCTGACTTTCTTCTTGTTAATCTTAAACTTTATTTTCAGATAATAAAAAATATAACCTCAAATTTTATTAAAATCATATATGAACCATATAAAAAATTTAATAGTGTCATTTTATGTACAAAAATACAAAGAAATACAAAAAAAATATGAGGTAAAATTGAGGAAGCTTTAATATATAAATACACAAAAATAATAAGGTAGGAAGCTCTAATATAGTAAATGTTATATGAATGTTTAGTTATTCAAAGCATACAATACGAATTCTGTACGTAATATACATATACATGTGGTATGCTTTTGTTGGAAGGGTCAGTAAGATTACATGGATTTTAGTATAGAATAGTTTATAACTGGATGCTATTATAATCCAGTTTATATCATCACTGCGTAGATTAGTACGGACAGGGGTTCTTTCAAAAAGCACATATATCTCAACTTTAAAGACCGACAACCTGTAGCTCTTATTGTGCTTTAGGCGTCGTGGACTTACGATCAGGAGAATCATACCTTCGTTTGTCTTTTTTTTCTTGGAAGGGTAGGTAGGGAACTTGGGAACTTATTGTTACACTCCGTTACCATTAAGGTATTTCCCACTTTTTTATTCTATACTTATCACCTGATAGTGGTAAGGTGCGTTGATACAAAGAGGGACATATTATGAATATCTATTTTTAATATAGCATTTACCTGAGGCCTGTCGCAATGCCTCAAAGTCGGCGGAAAGTGGAGAACGGAAAGAAGTGTTTTAATACTAGGTTCCCAGGTTCCTTCTGTCTACCCCGCCATGTGTGGGATACAGCGTAAAAGTAAAAAAAGTAAAGATATAGATAAAGTATCGGTTACTCCAAACGCAATGTGTTTCGTACGGAATGCTTCTAATCTTTTGCTTAGTAAAGTACATTACGAATCTGTTTTTTTTATTGTAAATATATTATTTTCAATATGATATTATAATTTCAAAAAGAAAAAAAAGCGAAATTATTAATTAAGGAATTCAAGCGGGTGAAGCCGCAAACGATACGCTAGTATAGAAATGTGTTTAGTGGTGACAAGTAACCTTTTTGAAGTATAGTTTGTAGTTTTTAGTTGTAGGGTGTTCATTTTATTTTATAATAAATTCACGCGCACATTTATTTTAGTTTTATTTTTCAAACCGTAACTTGGTGAGCAAAGCGAACCCCCTAGATTCGTTCTAATAGAGAGTTAACAGAGTGAAGGAAAAAAACGTTTCGTAATCTGTTTGTCAAAAGATTTTATATTTTACCGTAAAAATAATAATTCAACATAATCGGATTACATTTTGAGGAAAGGCTTACTTGGAAAAATGTTTTACATAAGCCAAAGCCAAAGCAGTCTATTTATTTTCGGTATATAAGAATGTATAAAATAATTATTTTTGGAAGATTATAAATGGGCATGAACGTATGTTTTTTCTACACATAGCAGATATTAGCTTGTTCTAACGAACATAGTAAGAGAGGTAGTAAGAGAGGGACTAGTGTCAATTAGTTTTACGTTTTCCACCCGAAATCGGTACATTGCGTATTGAGTGCTACACTTTGTCTTATTTCTGAAATTTTCTTGCAATTTTCATGGAAATTTCTTAGGGATTTCACAATTTACGAAGTGATACCTATAACATTTCTTTCAATATCTCAATTGAAACAAACAATGTATTTAATAACATGTGAAGTTAAAATGTAATATTTAATATTTTCATTTTTTTACTCTTGTAACAAGGCAAAGCGCGGCGTTGGCCGCCCGCCTCTCAACATACAATACTTCAAATTGGCGGCTTTTCTCCAAGTTGAACGGAGTGTCTCAGCACTTGGTTCCCAAGTTCCCTCTGCCTACCATGTCATATGCGGGATACAAAATGAAGCTAAAACAAAAATGTGACATACACGTTGTTATGGCAACGCGTATTGTGCGCGTCAATTTGTTCTCCAGTCATAACAATTATTTATTTTCTACCATTTTATCATATTTAAATAGGCAATGTTTAATGACTAAGGGAATAGGCGTGATATACGTGACTATAGTCACAAAGACGTTAAATGAAGACGTAGGTGTTAATAGTGATATGTTGCTTCCGTAAATATATGTATCGAAAATTTGATACATCATAATTTAATGTAATCATGACAAGAAAAAGCCTAATATCATTTATTAAATTTAAGTTCTTAATCGTTTATTAACTAAATTTAATCTTAATAAATGAATTCTAATCTGTGCTTACATTTAATGCGTCAAATATTTTACGAAAATTTGTAATCGGTACAGGACGATATCAAAATGACGAAATCGAAAAAAAAAAAACAAGATTTGTTTTTATTTCTGATTTCGTACATTTTGATGTCAAGCTTTACCAATTACGATTTGTAAATCTTGTGTTTTTTTTAGTTTTTAGTCAAATGTTAAGTCGGAGACTTTTTAGGGTTGATGTGGCAAGTGTCACAGCATCTGACTGTGAAGGGGACGGTTGTGGATTGGACTCCCACATATGAAATTATTTTATTTTATTTCTTCGCTTTAGCTATATATACAGAGTGATATTAAGCTATTTTCAACAATTAACGTTTCCAAAATTGACCACAAATTGAAAGACACTCCGTTGATTTAATCATAGGTCCTCTCTACCTACCCTGCTACACGGAAATAGCGTGAAACTATAATTATAATTTAAGAATATATATTTGGCACTGGAGAAAATTAAATATTTAATACAAAGCTTAAAGGTAAACTGTCTTAACACTAGACTCCCAAGTTCCTTTTGCCTACTCTGCCACATGCGGGATACAGCGTGAAGCTAAGAGAAATTATGAATATAATAAATATAAAAGACAGCTCATATTTACTACAATAATGTAAAATGTATAGTTTGACTTAATTAATTATATATATATCATTTATGTACGAATATATATTTCTAAAATCGATGCTTCTAAAGATTGTTTAAGTTAAAAAAATCTACTTTTGATCTTAATAGGTTTATACTTGTTAAAATAAATAAAACAAATAAACAATATAAAGAAAATAAATCTGCCAAATTTAATAAAAGCGCTACTACGGCGTTGACTTCCGGCAATCAAAATGCGATGCCTCAATTCAGTGGAAAGCGAACGCCGTCACTTAATGGGGACACAGTATCGAAATACTAGGTTCCCAGATTCTCTCTTCCTACCCTACTATACATGAAAAGTAACGCAAACCTCAAAAAGTCTTTAATAAATTTATGTACATGAGTATTATGTCTTTGTTTCTACAGTTGAACAGAAAGCTAAATATATATTGAAGCAAAGGTTTCTAAGTAATAAATCCGAATCATAGGCCACTTAAACAAAACAAGTGGTTTGCCAGAAAAATAGATCTTTTACTTTTGAACCCGAAAGCCGGTCGTGCTATTATCGGATAAAGCTTGAATAATAAAGGAATTGGGGGCGTTTATTAGGGTTGCTACGTAAAAGTGAAGGTACTTTCTATGAAATAGATACATTGGTGAGAAGTTGCCTTAACACTTCCTTACCAGGTTCCTAAGTTCCCTATTTAGTTCCCTATTCTCTCATGTGCGGGATACAGCGTGAAGCTGAGTAGATGCGAAATGTACCTATAGACACATAGGTACATATATCTTTCGGCAATATTGAATAAAAAGATTTTTACTATTTGTAAAAACGTATATTAATAACGTTTAGTAAAGTTTATTTCAGTAATAGTTGCGTGAAAGTGGAACAAACATTCTTCCTAACAAACTTTCACATTTATAATATTATTTATATTTAAATTCTATTAATTAAAATATACTTTTTTATTCTTAGTTTGTTCAGCTTCACGTTGAATCCCGCACATGGGAGAGAGGCAGAACAAACTTGAGAACAAAGTGTTAAATTGGTGGTGAGTGGCGGAACTCAACGCGGCGCTTTTACGCTTTTTCTTAATCTATCTACACACATTAAAATACGACGGTAATTTTTCTAATTCTTTGCTAAAGTTTATTAGACATGTTATCTCTCAAAAAATCATTTTGACACTTCGCTCTTGTACTGGATTTATGTTATCATTTTTCTCGCATATAAAGCGAAAGTCAAATAAGATATTCTAAATTAGCGTTACAATCTTAGCGATTTAGAGACGAGTGGCTTCACACTAGGCCTATTAAAATAAGTAGATATTAAGTAAACTATGAATTTCATAGGTAGACACTATAAACTCTTTAGTTATGTGTCTATGTATGTGTCTATCTGT
>DWMZ01005610.1:0-10831 GCA_018249855.1 Eueides tales michaeli | reverse complement strand
ATATATATATATATATATATATATATATATATATATATATATATATATATATATATATATATATATATATATATATATATATATATATATATATATATATATATATATATATAATTTAATTATTTGCGGTTAGGAAATTACAAAAAACACTGAATTGTTCATTGATGTTCGTACAAGTTATACATTGTATATTTTCTCTTAATTAATATTTACGGTAAATTGTAACATTTTAATCTGTTATTTGACTATACAAAATTATTATAAACAATATTAAATTATAATTTTAACAATATGTAGCGGATTACTATTTTAAAAATCGATTAATATAAATTATAAAAGACCTATATACTGCTATGCTTTTATAGCATAGCAGGTAAATTATTATTTAAAACTTTTCTTATCTAACATTTCAATATTATAATCTAAATCTATTAATCGAATTGTATCGTTGTGTACTTATTATAATAAAAATATGGAGAATTAACTAAAACCAAATTGTAACTAAAACAATCGATTGTATGACGTTACGACGCGCAACCAAATAACTTGCAACCGCACGTCGTATAAAGTCGGCGATCAGCGAAAATCGTGGCGTCGCGAACATAATCTACAGAATAAATTGAAATATAAAGAATAATTACTATGCACTATCAACCTAACTGAATTAATAAAGACATAGCATATATGACACTCAGGTCGATGACAAGTTGCAATCGCTTCTATAATAAACTAGATAGCCTCAGGTTGTACAGCATCTGATCACAATGGTTATCAATTCGATTACCACTTGAAGAACAAAATGGTAAGCCGATCTGGTAGACCTAATGCTCTACTGCATGTTGAGTACTCAACATGCAGTATCTCGACTTAAAGCTTCAAGCCAAAGACCCTTCTTGTAATTTCTCTCTGTCCTATTACGCAGCAAAAACGCGAAATTGCCAAATGTTTTGAACGGAAAATTTTCAGAATGGAAATTTGTGAATGCAAATATTATTATAGAAAGTTATACGAGAAATATGCAAGCACTATATTCAGCTTAAAGCTCAACAAAATTCATGTTCTAGCGTACAAATAGTATACCTGCTGGTTGTTCAAATAATTAAAATTTTATCGCTACACTTTCGAGAATTCATTTTGTAGAATGCGACGCACAAGGTGAAAGAGAATTGTGCATTTATGGAATTTTGAAACGGTTAAATTGTGAAATTGACATTCGTTATTTATTGATATTTGGAGCTATTTTATTAATTGTCTATCGATGTATCGAATATTTTATACCTAGTCATTTAATTGATTTTTGATTTATTAATTAACTATTTATACTGATATAATATTTTTTTTTCTTGTTTGCTTTGCTTATTTCAGGAGTTATTGGTTTGAACTCTTTTTTTTATTTAAATAATACATTTAAAGCAAATGATTAATTTAAGTTACTTCCGATTTTTCATGTGTCATAAGCAAATTTTAGTTATTTAAATTTGCCCAAGGAATTAGGTTAAAACGAATAGGTAATTAATACTCGTAATTCTAATCTTTAGTCCATACATTAGTATTTCTTATTACTACAAATGATGTTTTATATCTATTTTTTCTATAATTTAGGCACAAAAAGAAACTACAGTGCATATTTACCAGAAGTTACTGTAGTTATAGGTATGTTTTCATAACGAAGCTTGGTCAATACTTCTGCGAACAATACAATCCGATATGAACAGGTCGAAGATTAGGCAGAGCAAGCTCCGAATTCCTAGTAAGATCCTCCAAATATATCGGGCGGTTTATTTGCTATAAGCACAGAATATTTCAAACATATTGGATATTACGACGAAGGCCTCGATTTATGAGGAGGGGAGAATCTAGAGTTGTCGTTCAAAGTGTGGATGTGTAACGGTATATTGGAGACAATCACTTGTTCTCGTATAGGGCACATTTTTCGGGACACTTTTCCTTATAGTGGTATGGAGGGATCGTTTATGAAAAATTCTATGCGTCTTGCGGAAGTAAGTACGGAGTTTAAAATGATAGCTATTTGTTTATAATCTCTCTATTCTATAAAATACTTTTTTGTTCTGTGCGATTTTTTTGTATAATAGTTGTTGACGTAGAAAATTGATATTGATTGATCGAGTGCAAGCTAGAAGAAAAGGTGATCGAGAATATCGTGTATTGTGAAGTAATCGCGTGAGTGCCTATAATATGAAAAAAAAATGTTGTGATTCTTTATGAATTTGGATCAAGATGTAAATTGTTTTTTTTTTGCTTTTGATAAAGGTGTAGAATTAAGAAGCTGATCGTTATATTTTATTTTTTATTGATGTTTTCATTGATTGATACATGTTTTTTCGTCTAATTTTCGTTTGCGTAGGTGAGGGAGGGGCGGAGTACCCACTAGTACAGTTATAAAATATTATTTCTTCTTTTTTTATTTTTTAGTCTATATTTTTTTAAAAATTCTAATATTTAATTATTGTTTGTAAGCTTTTAGATTTATTAAGATCGATTATTTTTAACATTATACATACCTTATCACTTCCAAATATTGAAAAGAATTGAAAAAGAAAGAAAGTGTAGATAAAGGATACTTGGTAACCTAGTCTTAAAACGCTCCGATCCATTTTCTTTTACTTTCCGCCGAATTTTAATCATTGTGTTTTGAATGGCGGAATACAACGCTGCGCTTTGCCTTATTACTAGAGAAATATTTTAGTTGAAAATATTAAATATTTTAGTTGAAAATATTAAATATTTTAGTTGAAAATATTAAATATTTAATTTGAAAATATTAATATTTCACTTTCTCGAGTGGGAATTATACCCACAATGCTTAGAGCTACACGCTTGTAATAAAAGTTATTTAACAACATTTATTATTTCTCCTGAGAATTCGTCTTATAGGCTTTTAATAAGCTTGTATTCTAAACGGTCGATTTGTATCTAATACGATTAAACATACAAGTATATTGTAGGTTTGTTTAGATGATTATGCAAAATTTTTCTACCAAAGAATGGGTTATTCGAATATTGATTATGGAGATATTACCTCAAGAAAGTTATTGCGTGAAAAACTAAATTGCAAATCATTTGATTGATATCTAAGTAATATTTATCCAGAAATGAAGAAGAATTTAAGCTACTGTGCTAGTGGACAGGTGAATTTGTTTTCACACATAAATATGATTTGACTGACAAATATGCATTTTCTACGTGATTATAAATTAAAAAATAGGAGAACTCCATAAATCCTCTCGTTCTCTCTCTTTTTCCCTCCTTTTCTTTCTTCCTTTCTCTCTCTCATAATAAACTATCAATAAATAAGTAGTCCTTAGTTTCAAAAAATATTGTTTTGTTCGATTGATATATATTGTTAGAATTGGTAATTCTTAAAATATATCAAATTATTAATAAAATACTCATTTCCATTCAGTTTTAAGATTTAACATTAGCTAATTTATGTTTAATTCACAGATATTTAACAGCGTTAATATTTTAATGTTCCTTGATTCACATCTTCATATGACACCGTAAGTACAGTCAGTGTTTTTCGCGGGTCACCATCAAGGAGGGAATCAGGTGAGAAAATGAACAGATGTTTGAGATTTATTTTTAACGAATTTATATTTATTGATTGCGGCCTTCGTGACAACGTATGTGAACACGATCGTTGCAGATTTGAATCTTATTCAAAGCAATTAGTTTTTTTTCGCACTAGTTTTTTTTTTTTTTTTTTGTTGTACATTGCCAAGCATGGTGTTAAGTTCCGCCACTCAATGAAAGTGGAGAATTCAATGAGACACGACGTAATTATGCACTCACCCAAATTCTTGGTATTAGACTAAGCAAGATTTCGCTTGCTCAGTGAGTTTATGTTAAGAATTTTCATTGTAAATTTTCATATAAATGTTTTCAACTTAAGTTTATTTCTCTTAATCGATTAGTTGTAATAAATCGTTTTTAATAAATAAAATATAAATAAATTTAAAGTTCTAAAAGTTAAATATAATACATGTATAACTATCAAAAAAAGAATATTAAACAAAAATAAGTTTTTAAAAAAATATTTTTATTTAATCTTTCTCTTGTTATAATTATTAAAAATGTAATTCAAATTATTATTTTTAAATTAATTTTAAATTATCAAATATTCTTAAATTAATTTAATGGGTATTAAATATTTTAGTTTTGGATGTATATCTACTAGAGATGGTAAAATAAAATCGGAACATTTGTGCTTGGCATATGTATTAACTATGGTACTATTAACTTCGGGTCTAGACGGAGCTGCTAAACAAATATGGTTATATGAAGCTAAGGTAAATCAATTTTTAATTTATAGGATTATATATATATATATATATATATATATATATATATATATATATATATATATATATATATATATATATATATATATATATATTTGTTTATAGGAATATTTCCTTGATTATCTGTCCGTCTATCAAAACTTATCTCATTATTATTATTATTATTCCCCAGCAGAAATTAATATCAAATATCCATTGTCGTTACATTGTATATGAATTTTGTACAATTAAAACCTACCCATTTATCTACGTTTATCTACTTTTGTAAGTTGTACTTCCCGTTGACTTATGATGGTACTGGACCCTTAGTTAGCGATTGCGAACGACGACCGATCCATCATTTGATCAGCTTATTTATATAGCGTAAGGAACACCATACAACTGCAAACGCAACAGGTGTGAATCCGATTTCCGCTCGAATGAAGTGTCTTCATATAACATATTTGTGATTCTGAATTTATTCATTTCTGTCGATCTGTCAAAAGAATTATAATACGAATTATGCTTTCAAACTCTATTAATATAAGTATTTTTTAAGTAACCGATACCGGAAGGTGAATCTTCCGAGTTTGAAAAGATGGACCTATAACTTTGGAGTTCATCATCCAAACTTAACAATTTTACTTATAACTTAAAAGATTTCAAATTCGTAAAAATAAAGGAACTAAATAATAACGATACCTTATATTTCAGATAAAATACATTCGACATATGCAAACACAATACTGCCGCCAAAAAATGGAAGACAATTCTCGCTTGACCCTGGAAAGATGTAAGGTAATAAATTCCCAAAGGTGGAACATAGAAAACTTCGACGCAGACAAGCTTGATATTGATTTAAAAAATACAGAATTAAATTATTAAAGAAATTATAGAAAAGCTAAAGAAAGCTACATAACGTGATTTGTATATATTTTGGTTTTAAAATTATGTTTTAAATTATATGCGAATTAAATATATTAGGACTTTCTTGTCAATTTCAAGCTTTACTCAGTAAGTATATAGCAGAGTAGATAGGGAGCCTAGTATCACTCTGAACATATTTGTGCTAACACTAAATGATTAACAAATCAGCTTAAAAAGTTGTTATTATATTTATTAAAACAACTTAAATATCTTTGATTTCTGCGACTATTAAACATTTTAAAAGAAATATTTTAACCGAAATAATTGCCTGAATTTTAGGGTTCACTTTCTGACCATGATTATGAACTACTGTAAAGTGTTTCATAAATGTACGGGGCTAATTAATATACGTGATTTATCCGGTTAAAATTATTTCATTTAAAACTAAAATATCTGTTAGATAGTTCCATCACTTTCAAGTTTCACTGTTCATTATTTCATCACAAAAATAATAATTTTAAATTTTATTGTTTTGCTATAAATAATCCAGGATTTTGTCTTATATCTTCGGGCTTCATTATCAGAACAGCGTGGTTGACATATATTATTAGACTCACTTCCAATGACGTACATTAAAACTTAATTGCTTCTGCGCGACATCATACTTTTTTATCAAAACGATAGTACTAAAAAAACAAATTGAAATGATAAAGTAAAATACAAACCAATATTCAAAAACGAAATTAAATATTTAACATTTATGCAAAAATTTCAACAAAATAAAATTAAATTCGTTCTCTTTTTCAAGTGTTAGCATATAAAAGGTAAAGGATATGTTTAATCCGAAATATATTGTTGCGCTGAAAAATCATATTTATATTTCAAATACAAAATATATTTTTAACTTGAGAATTTTATTTAGTTTTAGGATTCCGTAATTTAAAAAAAACGTAACCGTTTGACGTGCACCAGACGGAAATCAAAGTGTTAAGATGATTTGAAATTTGATCGTGTGAGAAATTATAGTCCCAGTTTTAATATTATATATTTATATCTAGTCTCTCGGAATAAATAAACTGAATAACTTATAAAAATATGCTTGTTTTTTTTATAAATAAAATATAATGATACAAAGTAACAATTAATTTTATAATTCCTTACGTATAAAACTGATGTATACACCCGTAAAATTTAAAGTTACAATTTCTTTATTAAATTGTATTTCTCATTTTACCTACAATCTCAATATTAGTACTGAACTCTCAATGAGTGAATCCAAAACGCACTTGACCGGTTTCTTGTTTTTCATGTTAAATAAAAAGGAACATTTTGATGAAATGATACAACTTGATAACACTCAGTGGCTGCTTGTGAACGCCACTCTTGTATTATAATTATAAAATATTTATACCATATTGCATATACAGTTAGCAAATTTGCTTTTTATTTTTCTATTACTTATTTGCATTCAACTGTTTGAAAGTTGAAAAGAAAGAAGTCAGTTTCTATAACGTCAACCTATGGGATTGACTGGAAAAAATCTCAATGTCACTCAAAACGTTGTATTAATGTGTGTTTATAAAGTGCAATAAAAAATATGTTCACTTTTCAGACTTGTTATTTTAGGTGCTATTATATTAATAAACGACAGCTATAATATTTGTTTGAATATATCTTCCATAAACAGACACGGATAAGTTCCAGATTTAGTATAGATATCTCTCCCTAAAGTGGGAATCGATACTACAATGCATATCATCGCACATTTCTATATCTGCGACACGACGACCTCGAATGACGATTTTTATTATTATATTCTTATTTTTATAAATAATTTATAATGCAAAATGCCTTCATCCAATTGAATATATTAAAACGTTATTTAAGCTTATATTAAGTCAAAGTTTATTTTAAAAACAACAAAATGCATAGAATATTTTAAAATTTCAACCTTCTTCTTCTTTTCACCTTCACACCTTTACCGAATTGTAAGTTAGGCAGAGGGAATGCAGATTGAAAATACTCCGCTTCCTCGTATAGAATATTTAGCGGCGGAATTCAGCACTACATTTCGTATCAACGGAAACTATAAAAAGATCTCATAATCATTATCCTGAGCGGGATGTGCAAAATATTCTTTTATGATTCAAACTGCACATAATATGATAGCCAGAGGTAACCTGGGATGGTCTCCCTCGTTTCCAATAAGCCACATCCGTTCTTATTCTCGTTCCGTTTTCGTTCTCTCTCATCATTCTGGCTTAAGAGGCTTGTAGTGATCCAAGGGCACAAACGTGCGACTCTAAGCACGACATTGTGGATTCATACCCACTCGAGGAAATATAAAATTTCCATTTCTTTACTCTGGTAACAAAACAAAATGCAGCGTCGCACAACTCATACTTTTCGACACTGCAATTCATCAAATTTGGCGGAAAGTGGAGAACGGAAGTATCACAATGGGAACGGTCTTAACGCTAAGTTCCCGAGTTCCAAGAATACATGAACGTGAAGCTGAAGTGTTCATAGCTTAAAATTATGCAATCAAAAGATATAATTTCAATAACGAAGTACAACGCATTTTCTTCTTTAAAACGTGTAAATGACACGTAAACTGTTAAAAACACACACTTATGCAAAGTGTCACGTAAAAAAGCCTTAATTTAGCTTGTAACAGTACCAGTGCTTCCCATTTTATATATTTTTAATACCTTATTAAAAAAAGTCATACTATTTTTGCAAATTATATTTTTTTAAGTAAACAGAAAATAGTATAGATACTTAGGAGTACTGATCGTTAGTACACCGAGCAAAACAGATGAGCCACGCTACGTGATTTATCGTTAGCCTTCACGACAACTGGCGATTTCGCCTCCTAACGCCATCTAGAAACTAGATCAACAATAAAAACTTTTGATGCTATCCCAAATTATAATTAGTTTTAAATTGCATTTTATGTAAAAATAGTATACTAGCTCGTAGTAAAGAAAGATTTATGATATAATTCTATAAAATAATCAGTTGATGCCTTATTTACTATTAGCATAATATTAAAAACATTTTTATAGTTTAAGCTATATCCCGCAGATCGCGGGGTAGACTGATTTCCCTAGTATTTTTCTTTATTTAAATATCCTACTTAGTATGTAGGTGTAAGTTTATAATTATTTCAACTTTTATTATTTGACTTTACCTAGCGTTAAGACGCTGCGTTCCCATTTCTCATTTTCGATCGATATTGTTTGAACTCGTTAGCATTTAGACTTTCAGTGCAATTTGTCGTTGATACAACAGTACGTTTTGTCACAACAGATCAGGTAAAATAAAAATAATTTTACCTACAATCATTGGATTAATTAAAGAAACTCCACAAAGTTTTATGAAATTAAATAAAATACTACTAAAAAATGACCTACAATATATTTAAATGTAAGTACTGATGTGAGATTTTTTTACAGCTTTACGCTATACCCCGCATATGGTAGCCTATGCAGAGGGACATTGAGAACCTAATGTTAATAGTATATTCCAAGAGCTAAGTTCTGAATAATCTAACGCATCCGTAAAGCGCTTTGTGCAAACAATTACATAAACTAATCCTTAATTTTGTTGAAGGTTACAATTTAGATGTGATGAAATAATGGTTCTGTTATATATCACTGTGGAAACAATTGTATTGAACGCAAATTTTGGATCAACTTTTGACTAATTCATCGATCGACCACCATCTATTCAGGAGAATGATATCTTCAATATTTTGAGTACTTTTGAATACTAGTGTCTCCTTTACATTATTTTGAATTAAGGTATGTATACATTATTCATTTATATAAAAGACTACAATTTATTTATATTAGTTTCTATTTAAAAACTTTAACACCAAATATATCTAGAAATGATTACGTGGTTTCCAGAGGATGCCGATCCTAATTACTTCTCGCCTACGTAATTTAACTCGAATTAAAAGCTATTTCTTATCACTATAAAATAAATATGTATGTACGTATGTGTGTAAATGAATTTATATAGTTTTGCAATATGTATATGTATGTATAGATGTTTGTATTTTATGATATTATTTACATGTTTATAGATATTAATGTAAAATAGTATGTAATATATAGGATGTACATTTTTAAGTAAGCTTATTATAGGTACTAAAATATTATTATCAATTATTATTTTTTTTACATTTGTGCACCTATCAATATTATTATGTACTCAGATCGTTTCATGGTAAACGTTGCCTGGAAGAGATCACCTATGGTGAATAGGCCGCCTTTACACCAAAACTTTCTATTTTCCTACATCTGTATATGCTTTATTTTTTATTTTTTTGTTGTTAAATAAATAAATAAATAAAATAAATAATATTATTCTTCCAAACTACACCATGACAATATATATTTTTAAAAATTTTCAGACAGTCTCACGCCAATAATTGCGACAGGGGAACCCTGTCTACTTTTCCCTTCTCACCCTATGTCGCCGTCAAATCCAATAGATGTCACAGTACTAACCTCACGTTCGAAAAAGCATACATAGCTGTACAAGATATACTTTAAAGTCACTACATGTAAACAGAATAACAATTTAACTACAAACAAGTATTAATTCAATTTTCTCATTACAACAGATTGAGACAGCTTCGCGACATACCCTCAAAGTTTGTTTAACAATTTACAAAATCAAATATGTGATAGTTCCAAATAATAATCGTATTTCAACTCAACTTAAATTGTAAATTGAATGCTAAATTTGCATAAGTATAGTTTGTTTTACAATAAAATCGATAAGCGGTTTTATATAATACCTAATATTTATTTTATTCTGAATATGAGTTATCTAGAGAATTACATTTAGCCATTTCGTCTTATATATGAGTATAAGACGAAATGTTTAAATGCAATTCTCTAGTGAATGAAATGGTTGATTTTTCAATTTTATTAGTTGCGCGCACTTTGTAGGATAGGCAGAGGGAACTTGGAAACCCAGTGTCAAGACACTCCGCCGCCATTACAACACCTTCGTACTCCACTTTCTGCCAATTCTGGAGGATTGCTTGGCTTGAAGACATATTTTGATCAATACAGATTTTAATGAATATTAAAATCTGTATTGATCACGATCATCTTCAAGCCAACCATCCTCCTGCGGGAAGCAAAAAAATACTTTAATAACATTGAGCTTAAGTAGACACAGATGTAGGTTTTTGATTGCGTCACGTAAAATAATTTCATTTGTTATTAGTTTATTTTATCTCTTTATACTACAACCAACGTAAAACGTAGTTGAGTACACCGCCCGTTGTTTTGGTGATATCATTTTATTCCGAGATTAGTTTGGCATATCGCCTACTCGTCCTTTATTAAACTGTGACTAGAGGTCAATAGAGCAATTGTGATATTGTTATGCCAGATTTGAATAATGAGAATTTTGGATAAGTAATAAAAATACTATTTAAGTTGTAAGGTATACGATAACTATAAATTTTACTAACAAAATGTAGGCTAAATTCTTATAGTTTCAGTTTTTAATAACTCTACTTATTTTGTGTAATTCTAAATAGATAACATATACATATTTATTTAAATCAATTGTAATAGACACTATATAAGCCGTGAGTGAAAACGACAGGTTGTGGATTCCATCACCACTCGAAG
>DWMZ01005609.1:0-10832 GCA_018249855.1 Eueides tales michaeli | reverse complement strand
TGCTTAGTAAAATATCCTTCTATTAACACAATGCTCACGCCACGATGGTTTGGGAGCCAAAATTTACGAGCTAACACCACCTTTTAGCCGACCTCCCATTGAGTACTTTGTTTTATGTACCAATTAAGTAATAATATTAATTGTATAAATGTCAATTTATAATAAAGAATATGACCATTTTTTAATTACTAGCACGTACGCGGCTTCGCCTGCTCGAATTACACAATTATTTGTTTACTAGTGTAGTGTTTGTCGAAAGAAAAAACTTTATTTTGATATAATTTTTTTAACTTATTGCATGATAATAATTGCAATATATTCGATGAAGTTTCTAAGATTAGCTTGAACAAACGCACAGACAAACAAAAAATAATTAAAAGATCATAATTTTAGGTCTTAACAAATGACCTCAATATTTTTTTTTCTAATATAATTTCCATGTGCAGACAGCAATTAGTTACAGAATTAATATGTGTATAAATAAGATTATTTTAATATTAAGTGTTGTAATTAATTTCAAAATTTTTAGATTTTTTTATGTTAGTGTCGAGGCGCAGTGGCTGGTGGTGACTTAACCTGTTCTAGCAACACTCCACTCAGCACTCAATGCCTTGTTAACAGAGAGAAAATATATAAAATATTAAACGATATATTGCCCGGAGTAAACTTAGAACCATCAAATTTACAATCGCACGCTTGTGCCCCTGTATCACGAAAGCACATACAAACATTTTTCATAACTACCTACAATGTGCTAATAAAACGTTATATATCCCTTTAAACTAAAAAAAACTTCTAAAACAAGTAGCAGCTTCAGTTAAAGCTGATACTCGTTACAGAGATGTTGTGTATACGAGAGAATCTGGGAACCTAGTGTCAAAACAATCCGTTTCCACAAGCAATATATCTTAAGTAGTGAAATAAAACACTATATTTAATTAAACTAAGCAGTATCTAATGCGTCGTTCTTATCAAGAGTATTTACTAGACATCACTCGATAGGTGCTTTCGGCTTGTATAAATAAACTACCCAGTTCAAAGTATCAAGCGCAAAGGCTTAACGGGAGTGTCCCCGAGTGAGGGTGGGAGTTGAAGAGTGCTCTGAACAATTTGCATTTATTTACTGCTTCACAGGTAAAGTATGTGGAACAAAGGATATGAAGTCTGGTCCATTTTGTATTTTATTTAGATATATGTTCTATGTTTTTATTATAATAACTGAGAACTTATAATGGAGGACTGTCGTGGCACGAGAGCACAAGCTTGGTACTATAAATGAGACAGGTTTTTGGTTCGATCTCTACTCGAGGGAATTCTTTGCTCCGGTAAAAAGGCAAAGAAAGAGCGGTGTTGGTTTCCGCCACTCAACAAGCAATGCTTCAAATTTGACTTAAAGTAGGGGACGGAAAAGTGTGTTTATAAACAAAATCCCCGAGCTTCCTCTGCCTACGTAGGGTAGATATAACGTGCGAGATAATTATATTGTACTATAATATTTTTAAATTGTTTATCGCTTATAATCGTCACCCTGACTTAATTAATTAATAGATCGTCATTGTGTTCTCGAATTGATAGTAAGTGTGAAGCTTTTATTTCATTTCTTCACTCAAGTAACGCAAGTTCAAAATATTTCATTTACTCACTCAAGTAAGTAAGCGTAGCGTTGAGTTTAACCAGTAAACACACAATACCTCGAAAACTCAACAGGTAGTAGGGAACAGAAGTAATCTAATGGAAACAGAGTGTCTTAACACTAGGTTCCCAGGTTCCCTCTGGCGATTATGTTATGTGAGGGATATAATAAGCTCAAAAATATATACGTAGTGGAACACCGCCTCTATAGCAACGCAACGGTTGTGAGCATGATAGCAATTCAGGGAAAATATTGTTGTTGTTTTTATTTCAAAAAGTTGATTTCTTCCAATTAACACGTTATGCCATAAATTCGGACGAAAAATAGAAAACGAAATACTTTGGATTTTTTTTTAAGCTTCACGCTGTATCCCGCTCATGAAAGGGTAGATAGAGGGAACTTAGAAAACCAGTGTTAAGACACTCTGTTTTGTTCCCCACTTTCCGCTGAATTTAAGGTGTGACGTGTCTTTGCTTTCTATAAATATATTTTTAATTTTACATAAAAAAATCGCTTGTAAAATAAACAAAGAAAAATATTTATCTAGCAAAATTTAGAACGTCGAGGGCAATTTTAAATTCATTTCCAGAAATAAATTTACTAGCATCGAAATACACTCTCCGAACACGTTTATTGCATTACAATACAAAATAAATGTTTCTGAAAATAAAATGTTTTTGAAATACAAATTTAAATGCTTTTTTTTATTATTTTTACGCTAACGTTTTTTCTTGTTATTAAAAAAGAGAAATGAAAAAAGTTGTCCCAAATCGGGAATCAAACCCATAATTTTAGAGTCATCAATCCATTTCCAGCAGTTATACGCTGTACACATCCTCACGCTCAGAGTTCTTGGCTTTTAACTGCACAGAAAACCTAAATTCTAAATCTTACCATTATCTCTCACATTATTATAACGACGTAATGTTATAAAATTTAAAAACATATTAAGCTTGTGTTTCATTGCAATTACTAGAAGAAAACACCCATTTATCTCGCCATCTGAACGGCACCTTCGTAACGGAACTGCGGCTTAATGTTTACGGAACACGAGAATGTGACGCGTTATGACCTTACGGCGACGTGCGTTAGGAAACCATCGGCCTTACTTCCTGTAATGTCGGGATATTAGGTACTGTGTAGTTGAATCTATATTATTATTATAAACGCCTGTTGTAGCGCAAGGACTGTGTGCTTGTAAATGCGATGGGTTGTGGGTTCGATCCCCACTCGAGGAGATAAAATTTTTAATATTTTCAAAACGCGTTTAAAGCTACTTCAAGAATTTATAATTTGTCATCGTCGTATACTCTTGGCTTCCATTTAAATAGGTGGGCAACGCCATATTTTTTGTTGTGCAAAGAGAACTTGAGCATTGTATGTCAGAGTCCGTTCCGTTGCCCGCATGTCTCGCTCCGTGATGAGAATCCTAATACTCTGTTTCCATTTAGTCACTTCCGTTGCTCACTTTCCTCCTATTTTGATGCATGAGTGACAGAGACTCGAGATAGAGATCCAACACACAATCTGTCTTGTGTACAATTGGAAAACTTTTTTTGGCCAAATCGCAATTTGAGGCAGGCAGGCAGGCATTTGATTGTTTAAGTGTTAATAAAAATTAAGAAAAATACCAGCTATTTATAAGTATTTTTATTAGGCAATCTCAATGAAGCAGTCTATGCTACTACTTCCAGAGAAAGTAAAGTAATAACAAAATGTTTTAACTAACATTTTTGCCTCAAGAAACTATTTTGAGTCTTCATCAGATTAATTTTAACAGTTTGTGTGATACAAAGAAATTATATTTTTTCTAGTACTAATCAGCTCAACACCAATTTATTTTCGATTCCAGTTAAAATAAATCAAGTAAAATCCGGGTGCTAGAAGCCGTAGAACTATTAACGTGACTTTTGTGGGTTTCCCACTTGGTTCTTTGGTAACGAGGCAAACCGGAGCGCTATATCCCACCATTTAGCACGTAATGCTTCATGAATTCGGTAGAAAGTGGGGAACCTAATTATCATAATTGGAATGGAGGGTACCCAGGTTCCCTCTGCCTGACCTGCTTTAATCTATTATTGTATTAACCGAAGTAATAATCGAACTCAAAATCATCGTGCTTTTACAGTAAAACGCTGCCCCAAAAATATACAATTTCCATATATCACACAGTAAATTTGTACAATGAAAAACAAAAAGCCCATATTATGAATACGCAACCGCAATCTTGTAATATATTGTTATTGCAATGTCATTTTATATTATGAATTTAATGATTCATTAAGATCGTGTTTTATTTATTGTACGCCCATTTATAATTGTTTTTGGTTTGTTTTTTTATGAATACAGTTTCTTCAAATAAATACATGTAAAATTTTGTTACTTATTTCAGTTATCTGTTGTTATAGGCTTAGAAAATACATCCTCGAAAAACTCAATTTAAAAAAAAAATTAAATCCGCTTCACACCGTACCCCGCACATGGCAAGGTAGGCAGAAGGAATTCGAGAACCAAATATTAAGACACTCCGTCTACATTGAGACACTTCTCTTCGGCACATTCCGCCAAATTTGAGGCATTGCATGTTGAGTGCCAAAAAACAAACCTCGCTTGGCCTCGTCACTATAGTGAAAAAATCTAAATAAAAAATATTTAATTTAATCAAGTGGGGCCGAACTAGTAACCAGTGGCATTTATATACACTTACACGCTTGTGCTACACCATGGCAGGCCTCAGACAATAAAGAAAAGTAAAAATAATCCAAACCCAAAGTGTCCATCACTTTCACTGTACAACACTTGCCTTTAACAGCGCAAAATTTTTTGATCAATAAAAAGTATTAAAAGAAAATAAAAGGAATTAAAAAAAACAAAAAGTATTAAAACCAAAACAAAACGTATTATTTCCAATGTCTATAACGGGACTTATCTTATTAGGCGTAATTAAAACAGTATCCCATCAGGCGATAACAACTAACGATCATTACCCGGCTTCGTTTGTTTCAGATTATTATTGTTCCTCATTACTGTGAATTGAATATGTTAAATTGCCGTAAGCTCAGATAATGGTAATTATTTATGATAAATATTTCGCCTGTCGGATGTGAAAATCATTATTTTTTATGTATGGATATGATAAAACAATGTATATCTATAGATAATATTGATGCATTTGTTTGGCGTAATGATGGAAATTGATTGTAAAGATGGCAGAGCGTGTTCAAGTTCGAAAAGGGGGAAAGTAATGATTTTTATTAGGCCTGTCGTAGCGCAGCGGCAGAAGTGTGTGACTGGTGTAACCGGTAGGTCGTGGGTTCGATATTTAAAATTTTTAATGTAAATATTTAATGTTTCATTTCATCGCTCTGGTAGCAAGGCAAAAGCGCGGCGTTGAGTTTTCATAAACATATCTTTGATTTTCTCAATTGTTGCACATATTAAATGAAACTTTACAATAGTTCGTGGCCACAGTTCTACCCGTGACCACGAACTACTATAAAGTGTTCGAAACGTCGGGTTTCCAAAAATGTTTACAAATCAATATACACGATAGATCTGTTTTAAATTGATACATTTAAATAGTTCATATTCTAATTTCTTCGCACTGGTAACAAGGCAAAGCGTTGGGTTCCGCTACTTAACACGGAACCCATCATTTTCGGCGGAAATTGTAAAACGGAACGGTTTGTTAACATTTGGTTTCCAAGTTTTTTTTTTGCCTACGCAGCCATATGCGGGATACAGCTTGAAGCAAAAAATATAAACTAAGAACCACTATCACAAACAAGGCTTTCAATTAAGAGAAACCGCACTCAAAACGTTTCATTAGTGCAGGAGCTACAATGCCATAGACAGACCCGTAGACAGTCAGCTATGACTTAATACACCACTCTTTTGCATCATAATTTTAAAAAAAACAAAGCATACAAAATTTTAAATTATTAAACTACTAAAGTATCACTTGAATTTATCAAATTAACTCAGTATCACGCTGTTTCCCGCACATGGCAGGGTAGGCAGAGGAAACCCGGGAACCTATTGTTAAGACATTCCGTTCCACTTCCGTTCCCCACTTCCCGCCGAATTTGAGGCATTGCGTGTTGAGTGGCGGAATACAACGCGTTTTGCCTGAAGAAATGAAACATTTAATATTTAAATTGAAAATATTAAATATTTCATTTCCTCGACTGGGGATTGAACCCAGAACCTGTCGGTTACGGTCACATTTCTGTGTCGATGCGCCACGGCAGGCCTCAGCTTATAGTAAATATAAATGATTTAAATTACGCCCCTTCATGAGTCAGTAATCAATTAATATTGCTTACGAAGCCTGTTTAATTTTGTAAGTTGTTTAGACACTCTTATCGCGTATATCAAAGGAAAGTGAATTAGGTTTCTGGCTTCTTCGCACTGGTAACAAGGCAAAGCGTTGGGTTCCGCTACTTAACACGGAACCCATCATTTCCGGCGGAAATTGTAAAACGGAACGGTTTGTTCACATTTGGTTTTCAAGTTTTTTTTACCTACGCAGCCATATGCGGGATATAGCTTGAAGCAAAAAATATAAACTAAGAACCACTATCACAAACAAGGCTTTCAATTAAGAGAAACCGCACTCAAAACGTTTCATTAGTGCAGGAGCTACAATGCCATAGACAGACCCGTAGACAGTCAGCTATGACTTAATACACCACTCTTTTGCATCATAATTTTAAAAAAAACAAAGCATACAAAATTTTAAATTATTAAACTACTAAAGTATCACTTGAATTTATCAAATTAACTCAGTATCACGCTGTTTCCCGCACATGGCAGGGTAGGCAGAGGAAACCCGGGAACCTATTGTTAAGACATTCCGTTCCACTTCCGTTCCCCACTTCCCGCCGAATTTGAGGCATTGCGTGTTGAGTGGCGGAATACAACGCGTTTTGCCTGAAGAAATGAAACATTTAATATTTAAATTGAAAATATTAAATATTTCATTTCCTCGACTGGGGATTGAACCCAGAACCTGTCGGTTACGGTCACATTTCTGTGTCGATGCGCCACGGCAGGCCTCAGCTTATAGTAAATATAAATGATTTAAATTACGCCCCTTCATGAGTCAGTAATCAATTAATATTGCTTACGAAGCCTGTTTAATTTTGTAAGTTGTTTAGACACTCTTATCGCGTATATCAAAGGAAAGTGAATTAGGTTTCTGGTCGCGGCTTTACCTTTGTAGGTTAAATTTTGACGTGTAATATATAGCATAGAATAAAATATCACTCACACGTAATGGCTCTAATTCTGTGGAAATTAGGAAGCAAATCAAATTGGCTTAATACAAGGTTCCCAAGACCTCTCTACTCGACCGATACAGCGTAAAGCTGAAAAAAAAAAATAGTTTTAAAAAAAGTTATGCAAGAGCGGAATAGACAGAGAGTAAAGAGAAAACGGAGTGTCTAGGCTCTCTTAATCTACCTTTCTAAATACAAGATTAAAACTAAATAAATATACATACTCGTATTTATAAAATATCTATACGTTAGTAGCAGGTAGTTCGCTACCTTACATACTCCTCTAACATATATTGAAGTTAATATAGATTTCCGTTTCCGCCTCCACCTGAAATGATACAAGCAATTATATGTGCTATATATCTCTAAGCTGAACAATGCGCAGAACTGATAAAATGAACGAAAATACCTGGTGAACGAGCTTGGGGTAAAAGGTTG
Source organism: Eueides tales michaeli (assembly GCA_018249855.1). Classification (NCBI taxonomy): domain Eukaryota; kingdom Metazoa; phylum Arthropoda; class Insecta; order Lepidoptera; family Nymphalidae; genus Eueides; species Eueides tales. The sequence continues at coordinate 3,482 of DWMZ01005609.1, read as the reverse complement.
AGATACTGTTTCCATTGTTATTTTCAGCATAAGATTTTTTTACTTCCACACTTGGCAGATTAAACAGAAGGAACATGGGAACCTATTATAAAGACATTCCATTCCGTTCCCTGAGACATTGCGTGTTTAGTAGTGGAACTCAACGCCGCGCTTTGCCTTGTTACTTTCTATCTAAGTATTTAATTATGACACTAAGAATATTAGGGGTCATGGAAGAATTACTGTTTATCATTTACTAGAGTATTGGTATTTATTTCCTAGTACAACACATTAATTTATTTACTGTAAATTCTTCGCTCTCTATAATTCTTTTTAAAACAGAGCGCGGCATTGAGTGGAGAACGGAGTGTCTTAACACTAGGTTCAATTGCTACGCAGGATTAAACGCAAAGCTACCGTTTTTTATACCCCAATAATAAAAAAATAACAAATACACCAATAAACATTTTACTCTGACCGACAAATCACATTCATTATTAATTTAACTATTATCTAATCATTAATTTCATATAATATAATTAAAGTCCTCGCGGTAATGAAAACAAACACTAACTTCACGCAGTATCGGGAGGCTCACCCAATTTGCATTTATTACCCACACGTGCTTTTGTACGGCCCAGATATTTGGGGAAACCTGGAACGTCCGGTGTTCTAGATAATTGGCTGGCGATATGAAGAAGAAAATACGCATAAACGCATTATAATGACTATGTATGTTCATATGTCATTACAATTTGTTAATAAAATTAATGATATTGTATTTTTGTTTTTTTTTAAAGCTTATATATACTCAGTTTATTAGGGCCACCGCCGCGTAAGCACATAGGTTAAGCTTTTAATACGCTGGTTGTAAGTTCGATTCACACTCGGGATAAACAAATATTATTTATTTTTATTACTCCACTCGTTCTTTACGTTGAATTCCGCCTTACAGAACGTAAGAATTTGACGGAGAGTGGGGATCGAATATATCCAATTGAGAACCGAGTATCTTCACATTAGGTTCCGATATTGAGCGAAGCTCCGCCTCTTAACAAGTATATCTTGAAAAAGTTAGACAAAAAGAGCGATTATGCCCCATAGTCACAAGATTACGACTTTGTATCTACTCTGCTATGACAAAAAGCGTTGAAGTGTAAAAATAGTATTTGCTGCTGTATTATATTGTTTATGTTTTTATATTTTGTTTACTTTTTTGTTTTTATATTATGTCATAAATTATACCGCCCATACTTACCACGTAATATTTTTACCATTTTTTTTTTGATTTTTACCATATTTGGTTATTTATTTGTATGTTCTCTTGCTATCTTAAACATAACAGTACAATTTGTTATAGAACGTTAAATGTCGAAGCGTGGTTAAAATAACCTAATATTCGATGAAAGTGACCACATGCTTTTACATACCGGATGTTCAAGTTGACCAAAAGCTAATAGTGTCGTTGGCTGGCGATACTAAAGGTGGAAATAACTAAGTAAATATAACGAGCATACTAAGTTAATTTTGTGTTAAATTATTTATGAGGCTTGTGGCAAATATGGTGTAGGGGAACGAAACGGAGTATCTCAGTACTAGGTTCCCAAATCGAGGGATTCTATGTGAAACTGAGCGAATAGCACATTATATCTCCTACCTTTTTAACAGGTACAACGTCTTCTAAATATTTTTTTTTTGCTTCACGCTGTATCTCTCACAAAGCAGGGTAGGCAGAGGGAACTTAGGAGCTTAGTGTAAACACAGTCCGTTCCACTTCTTTTCCCTACTTTTCAAATTGTAATACTTGTCAAATTTTAGGCATTGCGTGTTGAGCAGGCGGAAGTCAATGCCACTTTTTGCCTTGTTACCACAGCGAAGAAATGAAATCAATAAATATATAAATTGAAAATATTAAATATGTAATATCCTCGAGTGGGGAATGAATCCACAACCTGTCGGTTACAGTCAACGCTTGTGCGTTTTTAAAGCTTTTAGATCATTTGATCAATGGACTAATAATATTTTTATAATAATCCTTTTTAAATTAAAAGTGTTCACATCCTTTTTCACCGACTATGTAAGAAAACTTAGTTCTTCTGGTCCTGGAATCTACAAGATACGAAAATTAGACGCTTCCAGAAAGTATACCAGCTGGATGGTAATGAAAATATATATTTTATGATACTCCCCATTTTATAAGATTCTGCATTCAGCTTTTATAGCTTACAGTATCGTTTGAGCTAACCGAGGATAAGAAATTTTATTTTGTTAATTTAAAATATTAGTTATGTGACTACTTAAGAAATACTATGTATTGGAAAATCAATCAAGCGCAAGTCGGATTTGTCCACCGATGGATCCGTAGTAATTTCAGGATTGTAGGTGAAGTAAAAGAATCTATAGGTACTGATTATACAGTGAATTATATTAACAAACTACAAATATGAGTTTCTTTTGAATGTAAGCTTTTCCATTTTTCCCCCTAATTTATATTGTAAGATCTCACTTTTTTTAATTTTTTTTAAGACCGCAGGAAGTACACTATAGGTTTTGATTACGAGGCGAATTTCATAAAAATAATGCAGTAAAAACGATGCGTAAATGCTCATATTTTTTGATTGCATTAACTTACTACTAAATACCTGCATATTGATACTAATCTTATCTCAAAGATGGATCTTGACAGATGAACAAATGGACGACAAAACGTTCCTTCGGTTCACTCCGTTCAGTTTATTTACCTTTTGAGGTGCGTAACCCTTAAAATAGTATCTAATAATAAATTAAATAATAAGAATTCCTTAAAGTGAAATTCATTAATGATTGTATTAATTTTGTTCAATAGTTATACAATTTTATATGGAAACTTAAAAAGTAATCGTAATTCAATTTATATGATAAATGCTCGTCAAATTTATGATGAATATAGTGATAAGCTCATATTATTAATTATTGCTTAGGAAAATGCTTAATTTTTTTTATACAGTCAATGTTGAATGGTTAATTGAACAATTCCAGAAATTCCCGAAATTTCACCATACTACATACAATATCTTTAAGATCGACAGAAGATTAAGAATAACTCTTTTTTCCTTCTTTTAAATATTTATATATAATTATGAAACCATAAGAAACCAAAATTTTAATATTTTGATTTTAATATAAAAGAAGTCTGTCATGGCACAGTAGCAAAGCGCAGCGTTGAGTTCCGCCACTTAACACTTAATTCGGCAAAAAGCGAGAAGATAAAGTGTCCTAATAGTTACGTAATATCTTGACACTACCAAAAAATATATATAAAAAGCTATAATTTAGTAATAAATAAAATAAATTTTATTTAATTTAGTAGTAATACTACATTTAATATAACAATTCCAGCTGAAGCTCTTCTAAATATCAAACAAACACTATTCAACAATTTACTTTCCAAAATTTATTTACACAAAAGTACTTACGTTTATTTCAGAATTCGTATTTACGAATGGACAATAACAAAGAGGGTT
>DWMZ01005608.1:0-10832 GCA_018249855.1 Eueides tales michaeli | reverse complement strand
TTTGGAAACCCGACGTTTCGAACACTTTACAGTAGTCCGTGGTCACGGGTAGAAATGGTCATACGCGATTAATCCGGTTAAAATTGTTTCATTTGAAACTGTTATTTATATTTATTATAAATGTTATTTAAAATGTTATATTTCATTTATCATTATAAAAACATACAAATGCCAATACACATATAAATATCGTAGAATTTATATATTTAAAAATAAATGTCTATATTTTATAAATGAAAGATGCGTTTTTGACTGAGTGATACAGTCTTAAATAACTTTTACTCCATAATTCGAGGCCATCATGATATAGTGTGACAACGTCTGATTTTAAACAAAGTGAATTTAATCTTTATAAGGAGAAAATATATATATTTTTAAAATTATTTTAATTTTCCGACTGTCTTTTTTCAAAATTCGCCAGGAAACATGCAATGTGTAGAAAATTGGAAAAGAGGTGAATAATATAGTGACTTAACTTTAGGTTCCCTCGCCTACTACTTACTATGCAAAAAAACAACCATCAAGGATAAAACCTGCATTATAGTTTAAATATAAAAGCTTTTCGCTCTTACCATAATTTAGTTTTGCATTTCCTGAAACATTCAGTTGTGCTCTTTGGAACTGCAGTGGGAGAACGTTTAATCAACGTTTGAAATGTTACTGAAATAATTTAAATATAAATTAATCATACAACCCATTTATTTATGTAAGCGATTTGTTAAATATCCATTATATAATATGTTTGTACTTGATCGATTTAGCTGTAGATGTTGTTATAGAAAATTGAATGTTGGTACACTTCATACGATTTATTTTCTCTCCAGATTTCACTTGTGTTGTAATATATTGGAAAAATAATTAAATTCAATTTTTTTTCAAAATTGCTTGAAGAAGTATCTATGTAAATAAAGTAGTAATATATAGCTAACATTTTTATAAGACATAAATTAATTCTAATAACTTCATAAGACAAAAATTAAATAAAAAAAAAAAATTACATCTCAAAAATACATTTTGGAAATGTTATATGTTTAAGGAAAACATCACATACATTTCAATAAATATACCTATTTAGTTTTTCTGTATAGTACATTTAGTATGGCTATTTTTTACAGTAAATATAAAATATTTTCTTTTAACTTAGATGTAATATAGTTAGGATTTTTAGCTTAAATATGTTTATTCTTTTAATAGTCTAGAAAATTTATGAAAATTCTTTATAAAAATAAATTAATCTGAATCAAAGCTATTAAGCCATGAAGGTCTCATGGCTTAAATGTAAAGCTTATGTCGATGCCATATAGAAAATAGTATTTCAAATGTAGTTCGAGAAAAGATGGTAACCTTAAAAATGGTTTGGCAAGACAGCAAACCGATCAGTTCCGCCATTCCATATGCAATGCCTCAAATTCGGGGGAAAAATGAAAAACGGAGTATCCTGACGAAAACTCCGAAAATCAATTATTTTTTTTAGTATACCCTAAATGAGAATTCAGTTCTTAAACAACGTCATATAGTTAGTACTATATAATCCTCTACATATATAGTAAGCTAGTCTAAATCAATCAGCAAGATTGGCAGTCGCATGTACGAAATCCCTTTGGTCGATCTTTATATGCCATTTATGGTTCACCGTAAGCTCAACTACAGGTTACGGAAATGCTTATTAGTTATTATGCCGGAACTTTCTTACTTAATAATATTATATAGAGCTTAAATTTTATATAAAAACAATATAGATTTTAGGAATCTCGCATATAGGAAGCAGAGGGAACCTGGGAACCTAGTAAGACCCTCCGTTACCATTAACATACTTCTCCTTACCAGAGCGAGGAATTAAGCAATTATATATTTAATTTGGAGTGAGAATCAAACCGTCTCTGTCTGTCTGTTGCATATACATTTGCGTATTTGTATTTCTACGTCACGACTGGCCTCAAGTAACCATAATTTCATATAAACAACCAAATTCACATACCTACGATGCATTTTCACCACAATTTTAATATTGTACAAAATTTCATTGTAAAACTATTAGGTTTCTCATTATTTTCATAATAGCTAACATAGACGTTTCAACGAGCCCAGTTTGTGCCATACCAATTTTGAAATCTAAAGCCGCAATCCTATTGTACCATACGACAAATCGTTATAAGAAAATATATTAATTTTATGAAAAAAGGAGACCATTTTGGCGAAACGGGAAATAAGCGACAGTCTCCATTACTAATTGGGCAATTCTATTACAAAAAATTAAAAATGACCTTTCTACTAATAATTTAAATACTGCTTTTAAATTTATCATTAACATAATAATATTTTGATTTATTTCATTCATTTCTAGATATGTAATACTTAATCATTAATATTTACGAAATTTGTTTGATATACTAGACATGTTTTCGGTCGATATAGTCGATATATATTGAGTTACTTAATTTAATATTGGAGTTGGAGGTGCACATACAATGCGACGTTAATTTACACATATTTCAATATCGATCAAAAGCCTGTTCATCTTTACTGCTGGACGTGAGCCCATATGGACCCCAGTCCTCCGCCTTCCACACCCAGTCGAAGTAACTTTCATGTCGTAATTTTTATTCATATTTATGTACGCGTAAAAATATTCGTGTACATATTTATGTACGCGTAAAAATATAACTCGATGGAGCAAGCATAATGAAAAACCAAAACTGGATTATTATTTTTTGTTTTATACCTTTATGCAGTATTACAGAATGCAATTATCATTAAAACACTCTGTTCTATAAAATTCGCGTAATTCTGGAGAAAGTACGTACGTATAGGATAAGGGAACTTAACGCCACGCTTTATTTTATTACCGTAACAAGGAAATGAAAATAACAGAGTACCCTTAGTGTTAATCGATCTTACAATCTTCGCGTTCATAATCAAGGGGTAACTATATACGAAAAATACCTGTAGATGTTTTTTTTACGCTGTATCCCGCATCTGGAAGGGTAGGGAGAGGGAACTTGGGAACCTTGTATTAAAACGTTCCGTTTAACTTCCGTTCCCCACTTTCCGCCGAATTTAAGGCATTGCGTGTTGAGTGGCGGAACATAACACGGCGCTTTGCCTTGTTACCAAAGTGATAAATATTAAAATTTAATTTTCTCGAGTGGAGATCGAACACACAACCTGTCGTTTACATTCAAACGTTTATACCACCTTAATAATAATAATATTTTTTTATTATGAAACCAGTCGTATGGTGTAAAAGTCCTACAGAGTTGGCATTGTAGGATTCTATCTGTTAACGGATAGCCCGCATGCAGTCCCGCATGTACTCACTTACAAACTACAATACGCTACAGTGTTACCTGTTCTGGACTAAAGTTAGATTTTAATTCTACCGTTAATTAACTTTCGTTTAGAATGTAACTTTATTTTAATAAATGTCATTGCTATTTTTTTTTATATATATTTAAATGTAAAAACTGAGATAGTGATTTTTAAGTAAGTCAAATTTAATATATTTTAAAAATGTTACATGTCTGAACAGTGATAATATTTTTATTTGTTTCACACTGCATCCTGTAAATATAGGACGATTGTCTAATCTTTTCCTTCTTTCCGCTTAGTTTTTGAGACATTATGGGTCTGTTGTGAGAATGGCGAAACTCAACGCCGCATTTTGCCCTGTAAGAGCGAAATAAAAAAACCAATTTCCTTTTTATGTAAATGACGAGTTACTGGATAGTAAGTTCCTACGAAACCGCACAGAAGTTGAGTGTTACGTATCCAGATGGCGAGAACATTTTTATCTCATTATATCCATACTATTGAACATAGATATAAGATTCAAACACATCCTCACTATCAAAAGCGTTATATTTAACTGTTTTTTTTTTCTTTTTTACTTCACGCTGTACGCCTTATATGGCAGGATAGGCAGAGAGTACCTAGAATCCTAGTGTTAAAACACTCTGTTCATTTCCCTACTTTCAGTTGAATTTCAGGCATGGCGTGTTAAGTGGCAAAATTTCATGCCGCGCTTTGTTTTACCAGAGCGATGAAATGAAAATATTAATTATTTCATTTTCTCGAGTGGGGATTCGAACCCACAACCTATCGCATTTACATTCAACGCTTATTACCCTGCATTAAGACTTGAAATCATAACAACTTTTACACAATTCAAGAAAAACAATTCAATAAGATCATAAACAAAGTTAACAAACTAAACATATTTGTATGGACGTCCAGAATAAGCTTATCAGTCTTCAATGGGATATAAATTTTGTTGGCCAGTCACATAAGTCCCTCAATCTTCATTGTTCACTTATAGAAAGGGGTCAAGTTGTATTTGACGTGATTCCGCTGTCATTCCCCCGATTTGGCGTCCCATTACTAGAATTATTTATTCGTTTCCCGCTCTCTGTTATGGTCAAAGATTATTTTTGTATTTGTGTACAAAATAATTTATCTTTTCTCTTCTTTTTTATAGCTTCACGCTGTATCACGCACATGTCAGTAGAGACAGAGAGAACTCGGGAAGATAGTGTTAAGACACTCCAATTTGTTCTCCACTTACGGCCGAGCATGTGGCATTGCTCAGTTAATAGTTAATGTGGCCTGTCGTGGCGCAACAGCACATGTGTGTGACTGTAACTGATAGGTTGTGTGTCGATCTCCACTCGAGGAAATGAAATATTAAATATTTTCAATTTAAATATTCAATGTTTCATTTCTTCTCTCTGGTAATAAGGCAAAAGTGCGGCGTTGAGTTCCGCCACTCAACACTCAAATAGGGCGGAAAGTGGAGAACGGTAGTGGAACGGAGTGTCTTACCACTAGGTTCCCAAGTTCCCTCTGCCTACCTTGCCATGTGCGGTATACAGCGTGAAGCTAAGTAAAAAAAAATAGTTATGCAGCTCCGGACTATTGCATATGGGTATGAAATTCAACGCCGTCTCTTATTAAAAACTAGCAACTACCTGTAGCTTTGCTTCCGTGGTCAACCGGAAGTAACTATGAAAAGTGTATGAAAAAAAAAATCAATCAAATATCCAATTTTCATAATAATCTTTGCTCCTTTACTCGTATAATGGCCTTTCACGTTCTCTGTCAAAGGAAGGAATTACATTGTGTAATATATTAAATAAACAAAACATGCGTTAATTGAAGTGCTGATACGAGTTGTTACGTCAATGCGATTTATTTATTATCTATGTAAAATTGAGGCTTATAGTGACGCAGTGGCACAAGCTTGCGACTGGGTGTAAGTTTGATCGTCACTTAAGAAAATTAAATTTTTAATATAATCATTTTATTAATCTGGTAACAAGAGGTAAATATGGCATTCATCCTCCACTCAATAAAGAATGACCCAAATTCGGCGGAAAGCGAGGGACCGAACGGAGTATTTTAGCTAGACTGCCAAGATTTTTCTGCCTGCCCTGCCATGTATGTGATACAGCTTGAAGCTGTAAAAAAAGAAAAATAAATGAAATTAACCCTTTTCTCATGGTAAAGAATACGTGGGTACGTGGGGTAGGAATACGTGGGGCACAAACGTGCGACTGAAAATGTGGCAGGTTCGATTATTGTACAAGGATGCTAAATATTTTAATTCTTAATATTTAATTCCGCAACTCAACTAGTAAGGCCTCCAGTAATCACCGGAAAATAGAAAATGGAACTGTTTTAATCGGAACGGAATGTTAACACTAGGTTCCTAGGTTCCCTCTGCCTATAGGTTCCCTCTGCCTACTCCGTTAAGTATAATATCGTGCACGTGCGTGAACCTAAATAAATCTGTGATTATTTATAAAATCATGATAAATATTGCAGTTATTTCTGATTTTTTTAACGTTCAGATTTGCATATTAAATAATAAATGCCATATAAAATGTTATATACATATATTCTTACATAATGTACCGTATGTTACTCATTACAAGATATACTTTTTATCTTCCGTGTATAATAAGCTTGAGAGTTCTTTGGTCGTTTCGAACTTCGTCGTTACATACATCGCGGAACTTGTCTTTATATAATGTTGCAGTAGAATATTAAAATTAATTATTATTCTAAACATCTATAAAGGAGTACAAATAAGTTTCCTCCGTTTTATTATAGAGGGCGCGGCACGGAGTTTCGGTTAGCTTTCGTAGAAGATAACCGGCTTAAAAAAAAGTTTGGAGTTTTATTAATATCATTGATTTTATATTGGTAAAATATAGTTTTTATAAGTTGAAAATGTTAAAATTTGAACCAAGTAAGCGTCATTTGCGGGAAATATTTGTTTATTTCTTTAATTTAAAGAAGTCTGCTGATGAGGCGGATAAATTACTCGTAGAAGCATATGGTGAGGGTGTTTTGAGTGAGAGAACGTATTGAGAGTGGTAACAAAAGTTTAAAAACGGTGATTTCGACGTAGAAGACAAAAATCGCAGTGAAAGGCCTAAAATTTACGTGGATGCAAAATTAGAGGAATTATTGTAAGAAGATTCATCTCAAACACAAAAAGAACTTGCTCTAACATTAAAAGTCACTCAGCAAGCAGTCACTCATCGTTAAAAATCATTAAGAATGATTCATAAACAAAGAAATTAGGTTCCGTACGAATTAAAGCCAAGAGATATTGAACGCCGATTATGCTTAAGTGAAATGCTGCTAGCTAGATACGAAAAAAATATTAATCTGCATGACAATGCTTGTCCACATGTTGTGGCTCCCGTGAAAAAGTACTTGGAAACACTTGATTGGGAAGTGTTACCCCACCCGCCGTATTCACTAGACATTACACCGTCCAATTATCACCTGTTCCGGTCCATGGCACAAGCTCTGAGGGCGCAGCGGTTCACATCTTATGAGGATACTTAAAATTGGGTTAATTCGTAGATAGCTTCAAAAGGAGTTCTTCAGACGTGGAATTCGAATGCTGCCAGAGAGATGGGAAAAAGTGGTCGCAAGTGATGGGCAATATTTTAAATAAATTTATATTACCGTTATTCTATAATAAATATTTATTTTTTGTTAAAAAAACCTATTTGTACTCCTAATATATTGTTAATAAGCAGAGCGTAGACTGTAAACGCGGTAGGTTCGATTCCCACAGGTAACGAAATATTCAATATTTTAATTTCATCTGTCTGGCTACAAGCCAAACTGCGGCGTTGAGTTCCGCCACCTAAAACCCAATATCTTAAATGGAATAGAGCTATAATGCTACGTTATTACATTCCAACTGCCAATATGCGGGATTCAGTGTGATATTATAAAAAAAAACAATATTTAATTTCTCCGGTGTGATTATTTAGATTATTAAGTTTCACAGTCAAATATAAAATACACATAAAATAGGCAAAGCGCGAGAAACGTGTTAGGTTAAAATTAAAATCGATGTCTTTCAAATGTGTGTGCTTAAGACGTTCAAGACATATTGAGACATAATTGTACTGTGAGTTCAACGGTAATCACAAAGCAGAAAGGAAATATTTAATATTTTTATTTCTTCTTCCGGCACTCAATACTGTAGAAGATGTAGAATGGAACTATGGAAATGGAAGTGTCATAAAATTAGGTTCCCAAGTTCCCTCTGCCTACCCTGCTATGTGCGGGATACAGTGTAAAACAAAAAAAAAACAAGAAATAACTGGTACAAATTTATTATATATACAAATATTTATTATTGTAAACAAGTCACGTTAAAACATTGACTTGAAAACATGAAGAGCTTTTTATTCTAGGAGCTTAATGAATGCAACTTAATTAGTTTTTATGTTGTACAATAAAAGCACAACAACTTTTCCTCTACAAGTTAGAAAGGGTTATTGGTGAATGAAAAAATACCTTTTGTTTTAGAACCAAAAGTATTAAAAATAAATTGTATGTTAAACTATTGGTAAATATTTAAATATAGAAAAATACAAGCAATCATATTGAACATTGGAAAAGCGTGAGCGAGCAAGAATAGAACCAATTTGTATTGTTATTTATTTTTACTTAAAAATAGAAAATAATGTGTTTCATATTATGTAAAATATATTACTATAAAGGGTCCTTAACGTTTTATGTAAAAGATTTGGTAATTTTCACTACGTCGCTCATGAATAATAAAGCGGCGTTAAGCTCAGATAAGTGACAAAGACAAGTTGAAAATATTATAGAACTAACTTAACTGACACATTTTAAGTTCCCGAGGAAAAGTTTAATGTGATATAGTAAAGCTTTGAAGCCTTTGTTCATAACTGGACTAATCATCAAAAAGTAAATTTTAGTTCAAACCAGTAGTAGTTCCTGAGATTCAACCAAACAAACACATAGGTATGTGATATTTATTCCAGAGTTTTGGGTTATGTCACACTTGGGGGAAGGAAATACTTTATATTTTCATTTATTTGGTAAAAAAAAGCAAATCGTTGCGTTGAGTTCCGCCAGTCAATATAGAATTTTTCACAAATTTTGCCAAAACTCGAGAATTAAATCCAAATGGAAACGAAGTATCTCAAAGTTAGTTCCAGGAGGTTCTACTTATATGTAGAAAACATCATGATCCAAAAAAGGTATATTTTTGTATTTAATCTCAATCGTTTCTTGTGAAAAATATATAATATCTTAAGTAAAATACACACTTATACAAAAAAATATTATATAATACCGTCTTACGTTTTTATCTCACTCGTCCTCTTGTACGTGGTATGGGATGTAAGTACCGTTCGGAATATTAATAACTTGTTATTGAAGAAACGTGATGAATTACAACCGATATTATATTTGTACAACTGAAATTTTCTATGTCATGATATTTTATATATACAGCTAGTGTGAATGTATTGGTTGTACTAATAAGGTATAAGGCAATATGTGATAAATAGAATAAAAATGAGATATTTCTTTTTTTTTGTATATTTTTAAAATATATTTAGCGAATAATATTTTTCTATCTTTATTTAAATATGCAGATTAAGGAACTTGCGATTTTAATTTATAGCATAATTACAAACCAAAAATCACCGACAAATATATTACAGAGAAATGTCAACTATTAAATGCTTTATACAAACTCCAATAATGTACAAAAGTAAATAAATTCTTGATTAAGCATTTTTATTTATCTTTAAAAAATATAATCTTTAAATAACATAACAAAAATAAGCATCAAACTGATATACGACTGTAAACACAACAGGTGGGTTCGATCCCCACTCGGGGGAATGAAACATAAACAAAAAATACCTTCATTTTAAAATTAAATATTAAATGTTTCTGTTTATTCGCTCTAGCAACAAGACAAAGCGCGGCGTTGAGTTCCGCCACACGCAATTTATTAAGTTAGGAACGTAATGGAGTATCTTACTGTACCTAACATCTTTCCTGCCATGTGCGAGAGAACAGCGTGGAACTGAAAAAAAAAATATAGACAAATAGACATTTCACAAAACACACAATATTCACTCAATATCTGTAACATATAAACTTGCCTATGCGACTGGTGTAGCGCGTTATCAAAACACAGAGCCCCGAGGGCACTTCGGGTGCGTTGGGCCATGTACGGATACCCGCTAGATTATATCTGATTGTGTGAATGTGATGATAATATGTAGAATTATATGGAGATATGAACTTTAAAATGTTTGGAGGCCTGTCGTGGAGAAACGGCACAAGTGTGCGACTGTAAACGACATCATAGGTGGTAGGTTCGATCTCCACTCGAGGCAATGAAATAGTGTGGGAGTGGGAGAGTCACGTTGTCAGCAATGACAACACGCATGGGCAGACTCGACCGGATTGTTACCACCCCCGGCATTTAAAACCGGCGTTAAGTAGTGACCTTGGTGACTGCGTTTCGCATTGGGTAATGCCGGGCCCCGGTGCCCATCCACCTTACAGACCGACAATGCTCCTGTAGCTCCTCTGGTGTTACGTGATTCCATCATCAGTTCCTGATCTCCTTATCATGGTACCAATTGTGAAATAACCCTCTCGAACAAAAGAAGAATTTTGAAAATCGGTCCACCCATCTTCGAGTAATCGGGCAACATACATAAAAGAACCTCCTTTTTTTTGTCGGTTAAAAATCCCTATAAATTTTAATTTATTATGTTATTCTGATATCGAAGCTATATTACTGCAAAGTTTCATGAAAATCCGTTCAGTAGTTTTTGCGTGAAAGAGTAACAAACATATACGCATCCGTACAAACTTTCGCATTTATAATATTAGTAAGAAGTAAGATAAGATATATACGAGTATATGCAGAAGTTTATACTTAAGTATATAAGATAATTTTTGATGAAACTTGTTCCGATATTTGAATATGGCTGAGTTTTCCGGAAAATTAACTAATTATTACTTTTAACACAATATTTATACATTGATAACTAAAATTTCAGGTAAATTAATTAAAATTTTGAAGCAATTTTGTTGAAGCAAACTTTTAAACCGATTTAAATAAAACAAACACTAAATATTAAGGGATGGTTGCCAAAATATAATAGCGAAAACTGCATATAAATCTGGTTAGCCGTTTTTGCGATTAGCACGTACAAACAAATAAACAGCCAAACATTTTAAAAATCACTTTTGGGTCCCATGCATTAATAAACATCCTGTATATAACATATATTTTATAATATATCTTATACACAGACAAATGATCATATATCAATATAACATGCCTACTACTTACAAGACAAACTCATATCCTCTTTTTTTAAATTCAGTTAGCAATGAATAAAATGAGCTAGAGCAGTGACAAAAACGTGAAACCTATTAAATACATACGGGTCCAATCGATCGTGTTTGCGTAGAGGCCTTGGCAGTGAGCGGCGGTGTGACGTCAGCGTCACACGTGCTGT
>DWMZ01005607.1:0-10833 GCA_018249855.1 Eueides tales michaeli | reverse complement strand
AAATGTTGTCTTCTTCACAAAATCTTTCGCCTAAAGCCTTCGCCCAGTTTCCTGGTTTGTTCGTGAGGTCTGGACAGACGTATTTTGGAAGCGCGTGTGCTAGGGTGGTTGGATCGTGTGTGGTGAATCCAAAACGTATAACACCACTCCAGCTATTCGATATTTCAAGGAAACGAAGGCACACCTGAAGAAAAAAGAGAGAATTATTATTAGATTTTATTCTACAAATTGTCTCCAAAACATCATTTAAAACACAATTACAAGCAAATTTATCGTCCGTCATTAATATAAATGCGACAGTAGCGGGTTCGATTTCCATTCGGAGTAACGAGTTAATATTTTGACTACTTCTTTGTTAGCAAGATAAACGCAAATTATACGTATTTTAGCACTTTGTTCTATCTGCCTACACTGCTATATACGGGATACAGCGTGAAACAGCGTGAAACTAAAGAAATCCTCACCTTTTCATTAACCCTAACAGGTCTAGCACTGAAGGCCACTCCTTTGCAAAACGATTCAACACGTCTTGCGGTAGCTCCATCCCGGGACACCCGCACATTCTCACCATGGACGGCGTGGAAGCTGAGCGGCGGAAGGTTGTTTGGAGTACCGCCAGTGCAGGAGGTGCGTGGTGCTGAAACAAGTGAGAATGCCTTGAGTAAAGCCGGTGTTAAGTACCGCCACGTGTGAGACCATAGTGCAAAATTTTCTTGCCGAAAATTATATGATATTTTGTGTAATATAATGTTCTTATACGTATAAAAAGATTCTTAATCAATTTTCTAACTCTATATAGTTTTATCTGCACGTTGTCTGTCTGTCTGTCTGTAACTACAAAGTAAATATATATAATTGAATAGATAATTGAATAGGTGTTTGCTTGAGTGTGAGTGTGTATATATATATATATATATATACACACTCACACTCAAGCAAACACCTATTCAATTATCTTATAAGTACACCAAAAATTATACCCCCAAGTTTACATACAAACTAAGAATAGTATACCAAAAGTGCCAAATCAGATTTGAACCCTACACCACCGACATAAGAGCCACAGGTGTCCAACCCTCCCCATTTTAAAGGCACCTGCGCGA
Organism: Eueides tales michaeli; assembly: GCA_018249855.1. Classification (NCBI taxonomy): domain Eukaryota; kingdom Metazoa; phylum Arthropoda; class Insecta; order Lepidoptera; family Nymphalidae; genus Eueides; species Eueides tales. The sequence goes on along the minus strand of DWMZ01005607.1, from coordinate 9,730 downwards.
CAGATGCGCAGCAGCTTGCCCTAACATTTGCGCTTTAGAATTTCATTAATTTCTTAATGCACTGTTATATTTTACATCTTGAACACTTATATAATAAAAGAGAGAAACATGCGACTTCGCCCGCTTAAATTTATTGGTTATATATAGTATATTGATGTAAATGATATAATAGTTCATGTGTTATTCTGAAATATGAGCTATCTGATTTTAAAGTTTTATCCAAATCGATTCAGTGGTTTATTTGTAAAATATAGTACAAACATCAATATCCTGACAAAATTTTACATCTAAAGTATATTTTTATATTGGGTAGACAGAGAAAGCTTGGGAAGCCTAGTGTTGAGACACTCCGTCGCGTTTCCCACTTTCCATCAAATTTGAGACATTGCGTGTCTTCACACGGAAATCCAGACAAAGCGTAGCGTTGTGTTCCGTCACTAAACACGCAACACCTCGAATTCGACGGAAGGTGCGAATGCGGACCGGAATAACTTAATACTAGGTTCCCAGGTTCCCTCTGCTTATCCTGCTATATTCGATATATAGCGTGAACCTAAAAAAAACAGAACAAGACTAGTATTCAAATCTATACACTAGTTTCATTGATATTATTAGAATATACTATAGTAAATTTTTAATAAGAATTTATGCATTTTTAATTTGTTTAACTTTAAATATATAGAGGTATGTCATGGCACAGGGGCACAAGCGTACGAATGTAAACGCGGCAGGTTGTGGATTCGATCCCCATTCGAGGAAATTTTTTTTTTTTTTTTTTTTCGCATTGATAACACTCAAAATCGACAGACAAACTTAATAATTGGATCAGAGTGTCTTAACACTATGTTTCCAAGTTCCATCTGTCTACACCACCATGTGCAAAAAAAGCAAAAAGAAAAGTTTAAGCGGGCGAAGCCGCGCAACTCACTAGTTCGTCATACCTTGTTAAATTTCAAGAGGGTAGGTCGATACGACCACGCTTATATATAACATTTCAATACAGGCCCCCGCACGTGTTACGCACTTAATGACAAACACGGAAGTGTATAACAATGCGCGGCCATTTTGTCTTTCACTTGTGTCACGTTTAGGAAATTAAAAAAAAAAAAAGTGATGTATTATCTATATATTATTAGTTAAAAAACGGAACAAATTTGAATTTGGAATTTTGAAAAATGGTCACATTTAATCTATGGTTTATTTAACAGTAATGTATTTTTTAAAATCAACAATTAATCTTCCATTTTATTAAATAGTTTTTCTAAATAATGAAAAAATAAATATATCATAAATGAAATGTATTTACAATAAAAATATATACATAATAAAATGGAAAAATAATAGTGTTGCCAAATTAGCATTAATATCAAAAATATTTTAAGACAATATATTCAAAAATATTCCACAGACGCATAAACTATATATTATAGCCACTTATGGATTAAACATAATATATATAATATATACATACACATTATTAAATTAAAGAAAACAAACTTGTTTAGATTAAAATAATTAAGTCAGTCTATATTACGTTCATTAAATACAAAAAATTCAAGGTTGAATACAAATTAGGTCATCATAGATAATATTTTAACGCTACAATATACAAAATAAAAAAAAAATAACTAAAATGACAAACAATTTATGGCTTAACAAATAAAACCATTCTAAAAGTCAATATTTTGTGCAAAATGAAAATTACTTTAATAATGCTTAATAATAGAAATAGAGAGAACTATATATAAACTAGGAACCTAGTGTCAAGACACTCCGATCCTTTCCCCACTTTCCGGTGAATTTGAAGCATTGCGTGTTGAGTGGCGAAATTCAACGCCGCGCTTTGCTTTATTACCACGGGCAAAGAAATTAAAAAAATTAAATATTAGATTTACTCGTATGGAGATCGAACCCACAACCTGTCGTTTACAGTCGCATTCTTATACCTATGTACTATCAAACACAAAAAACCAATCAGCAATTTCTAAAATATGAAACACAAGTGTATCCTGCTAATAGTAATGTGAAAAATTGTGTGTATGTATGTTTGTTCCACAATTTATAGCAATAAGCTTAAGCGGGCGAAGCCGTTTTGGGTACCTATCTCTATTCTCTCCTTACACAGACGTTTAATATAAAAAAAAAGACATTTATCAACCACCAGGTGTTATTTACAAGGGGTTGGTACAACTTGGGGGATGGTTTCCGGCGGAAGGTCGGCTAAGTGTTTCCGAATATATTGAGATCAGATTTCTGTGTAAGATGATACGTAATTTTGTGTGTGAAATTATAAAATTATTCATTGTTACACCCGACAAAAAAAAAATGGGTGTCACAAGTTTGATCTGTCTGTTTGTCTATGGCATTGTATGACTGAATTATTGAAGAAAATTGATCGAAATCCGTATACAACATGGTGGCTCTTGGCTATGTTTTAGCACTTTCTCTAGATTGTCGATGAAAGATATCACCAAGTCCTTACTTCCCTGTTTCCGATTGATATAGGGAATTAATCATTTCACTACGCAATGTCGACAAATTGAGTAGAAATTAGGGAAAGTAGTGTCTTAACACTAGATTCCCTCTGCATACTTTCTGAAGATAAAAAAAAGGATCTACAAATCCTTAATTCTATGTCTAAATTCATACACCCGATAAAGAATAGTTAACACCAAAATTATTTTTTTAAAAACAAATAAATATACAAATACCCACATTTTTTTACTTTTTCTACATAAAAAAAACACAAACACACAACTTTCTATACCATGTAAAGTCACGTGCAAACACATGTATGTAGAACAATTACTATTGCAACGCTCACATTCTATTTGCGACGCGTGTTCCAAATTAATTTCCGATATAAATAGACTCCCTAATTTCGGTTTTGTCATTTAGTTGGGAGGGCGAGGGTGGGTTAAGAGGGCACTTTTCTAAGGGGATGAAATATTTATACATATATATGTATATAAGAAAAGTATGGAGTAGATTAAAAATGTAAATAAAGCCATTATCTGTATATGTCTATGCGTCGGTTGTGAATTCGATTGTTTATAGATCCTCTTTTCGTTTTGGTAATAGCATGTCGCCGTAATCACCAAACAAAGTGTCTTAACATTAGGCTTTCTCTGCCTGGTATTAACTTATTATTAAATATGCTTTATAAAAAAAACAAAAAAAATTAAAAAAAAAAAAAACACCCAAACCAACACACAGATTAAAAAAATCACACCATCAAACGTCAAAAAGGTAAAAAAAGACAATCTGTCACAGATTAAAAAAAGCATACAGACTATATATATATATATACATCCAGTAAATGTCACGTTTTACGTCACAGTCTTCCTGGTGGGCCGCTAATATTGGGAGTATGACGTCAGAGTTGCGCTAGATCGGGCAGAAGTGTCGCAAGACAGATATATACGAGTAACTATTGTTGATTGATGTACCAAACGAATGTCTGACAGCTATTATGTATGTTATTTTAAAGTCTATTACATAAAGAAATAATTTGAGGCCTGTGGTGGCGCAGCGGCACAAGCGTGTGACTGTAACCGACAGGTTGTGGGTTCGATGAAATATTTATTTTTTTCATTTTCTCACTCCGGTAGCAAGACGAAAATTCGCAATGCTTGAGGCATTGCGAGTTGAGTGGCGCAACTCAACTCCGCGTTTTGCCTTTCTATTATAAACATAAAATTTCACTATCCACTGATCACCCCAAGTTAAAAGAACAGGATGTCCTTCCGAGCGTATCTCCTAAACCCGTACTGTATATGATTTCTTTATAATTTTAAAACTATCGGCAGTTCCGGGATGGGGTAATTAGGTGAACATAATTAACTTAAAATTGAGGAAGTGTCTTGGCTAAGTTCGATTTGAATTCAAATTACGCACAAACTGCGGTGTTTAGTACCGTCAATTAACAGACGATATCACGAAAATGAGACAGTTTTTAAAAAAAAAACTATATGTAAAAAAACACGTAACACCGCAATAGTTTTAGTAAAATAAAGTATCTATTTATTTTTTTCAATCTACCCTCAAAAAGCATTGTTTTCTAAAATATAACAGCTTCACGCTGTATCCTGCACATGGCAAAGCAGGCAGAGGGAACTTGGGAATCTAGTGTTAAAACACTCCATTCTCCACTTTCCACCAAATATGACGCATTGCGTGTTTAAGTGGCTAAACTCAACGTTTAACCATTTCCTTACAACCAATGCGATGAAAACATTAAATATTTAACTTGAAAATATAGAAAATATTTCATTTTCTCGAATGTGCATCGAACCCACGACCTGGCGTTTGGTCACACGCTTGTGCTGCTGCGCCACAATAGACCTTCAAATTAAAATAAAACAAACAAATCGATATCAAGAATCCACCCCCGCAACATCCCTAAGGATTAATCCTTAGGGATGTTGTGGGGGTGGATTTCAACCAGAAACCACTTCGTTTGAGCCGCAAGGGAGTAACAAACGCAGCTGTCGCTCCTCTGAGTTACCCTCGACGAATGGCGCATTGTTACTTTGAAGGTCACGGGTTCAATTCTAATGTGATATAAGACGAGATTAAAAAGTTTAAATTTCATTAATAGCGTTGTACGTATATAAACATCTTTATGTACTTTTGTATTGATATTTCGATATTCTTGTAGGATCATATCGATATAATCGTTTGTTTCCAAGCAATTTTCCGTCGGGCGTACCAATATATGTATATAATCAGGTTTTTTTTTTTAAATTAAATTATAATTCTTACTCTACGGTATGTTAGTCAAAACGCGTCGTTAAGTTCCGCCAATCAACATGCAATGCCTTAAAATACGGCGGAGAGTGGAGAACGAAACGAATTATCTTCTTTTTTTTTTAATTTTTTTTTTAGCACAAGGTTCCCGAGTTCCCTCTGCCTTCCCTACCAAGTGCGAGATACAGTGTGAAGCTAAAAAAAAACATCATACACTAATATTATCCAATTGCAGCCTCATAACAAACATACATACATACATACATACATACATACATACATACATACAAGTCAAAGCTATAACCTCTTTTTTTCCAACTTAGTTACCCAAGCCCAAACAAAATCCCCACATGTTTATCGCATCTGTATTATTTTGTTTACGAAATTCATAAACTGAATTCAAGTAACAATTTGTAAAAAGTTATTTTTAATACTTTAAAAGCTCGTTCTTACTGAAATTACATTTTAATAAGAGCTTTGAGCATGATGTGTGGATTAAAGAGAGAGAGAGAGATAGGCAGAGGGAATTTAATGAAAGGCACTCCCTTATTTTCTGCCTATTTATGTCATTTCGTGTTGAGTGGCGGAACTCAACGCCGCGTGATGTTATTTCACTTCTATTCTAATAACCCAGTATTAAGAAGAGCTAGACAAAAATAAGCCTAAAATTATATAAAAAAACCTGAGGCAATCACTTCATAATCTTGGCAAAATGATATAAAACATACCTAAGATCCACCGCGATCTACAGGGCTTTTCATTTAAAAAACGTTTTCGTTCAAGAGCTACAGTGCCACACACAAACAGATCGGTCAAACATATAACCCCTTTTTTGCGTCTGGGTGGTTAAAAAAGCAATAATTTACAAAAAAAAACATATTTTTTTCTATTTTACCGAAAAAAAAAACGTAAATTCTAGAGCACTTTTATTAAGAAGTATATAATTTCCAGCTCCACGCTGTATCCGGCACGTGGCGGGGTAAGCAGAGGGAACATGGGAACCTAGTGTTAAGGTTCCACTTCCGTTCCCCACTAACATATAATATCTATCAAAATTTAACCCACAAACGGGGCGAAGCGTGAAATTTAAGTATCCCATCTGCCCCTCACTTTAGGGGATCTCCCTTAAATAACTCTTGAAACCTTGTGGTTGTGTTAGTGAAGTTATTCCCCTGTTTATAAATGTTCTAAACATTTATATAATACCACTGGCGGCTTCGCCCGCTCGAATTATACAAAATATATGGAGAAATTATAGTCTATGTGTTATATTTATATATAAGCTATATTATTGGAGAGTTTCATCAAAATCCGTTCAGTAGTTTTTGCGTGAAAGTGTAACAAACATACATACACACAAACTTTCATAATAAAAAGAAAATATAACTACTGTGGTCTTTGAGGATTTTATTATGTTTTTAAACTGACATATGTCACTCATATCTCTCACTCATCTTCACAGAGGGTGGCAGTGGGAACTTGGGAACCTAGTGTTAAGACACTCCGTTCCGATTCCGTTCTTCACTTTCCGGAGAATTTCAGACGCCGCGTTTTGATTTTCTACCAGAGCGATAAAACTAAAAACATTAAATATTTAAATTGAAAATATTTAAATATTTCATTTCCTCGAGCGTGTATCGAACCCACGACCTGTCGGTTACAGTCACACGCTTGTGCCGCTACAATTCAAACACAAAACCTCCATTTCTCTAAAGTCGGTCAATAAATACCATAAACTCCACTATAAAATTTAAGTACGGCCCAGTTAAGACCGTATCTAATAGGGTAATTGATTGTGAATTACTTCCAGAAATGCGATCTCTCGGCGCGGTCACGCCGCGGTCCATGACCCGGTGTTTGGCGGAGTATAACGCTATTTCCTGCCTTTTTTTTTCTCTCTATTTTAATATCTATTTTTTATATATTCTGTAAAAACAATTTTAGTTTTACATAAAAATAAACGACGCGCTAGCTTGTGGTACGACAGGCCTCAAGTGATAATATATACTACATCTACCTTTCATATTATAATTAAATATAATATTTTTACATACTCTGTGAAAGAAAAACTAAAAATACTTTTTAAAAGGCTGTACGTTACGCCATATTTACAATTTCAATAAAAAAAAACATCATATGTCAAACATAGAAAAAAAACATCATAATATGTCAAACATAAAAAGAAGACATTTATACCAAGGCTTTTATACACTTACATCTTCGTCATTCTTACAATACTTGTCAATTAACTGAACTAAGCTAAATTCTACAAAAAACATAAAATTCGGTGAAAAGTGGGGAACAGAAGTGGAACGGAGTGTCTTGACACTAGGTTCCCAAGTTCCCTCTGCCTACCCTGCCACGTGGGGGATACAGCGTGAAACTAAAAAAAAAAAAAGGACACAGTTATTTCAAACACGCAGACAAACGGAGTTAGTTAAGCCCAATTATAATACAAAAACAAAGAAACGCATTAGGGGGAGAAGACAAAGGGGGGTTATTTTAGAATTTCGCATGACTCATTTCGGAGATACGTAGAAAATATCTTACTTATATGAGACCTCTCGTGGCGCAAACAGCACAAGCGTGTGACTGTGAACGACAGGTTGTGGGTTCGATTCTCACTTGAGAAAATTAAACATTAAATAGTTTAATTTTAGTATTTTTAAAGTGTTATTCCACACTTAGGAAAAATAAAAAATACTAAATATAAAAACGTATATAAATCTCCCTACAGAGATGCTAACAACATAAATAACGTTGTAACAAGCGTATAAAAAATTCGACGGAGCTCGGTGAGAACGAATGGCTTAGTGGTCAGAGCGCTTGGACGGATTCCAAGAGGCGCGTGTTCAAATCCTGCTTCGTTCAAATTTTTATACGTTTGAATATTTAGTATTAAATAGTTTAATTTCTCCACTCAGGTAACAAGGCAATGTGCGGCGTTGTGTACCGCCACTCAGCACGCCTCAAGTTTTTCGAAACGGAATGTCTTAACACTAGGTTCCCAAGGTTCCTTCACCTATTTACCATGTGCAGGATACAGCGTGAAGCTGAAAAATAAGAACTGATATATATCTCCATCTATGTATACAACTGAAGAGTTTGTTTAAGCAAGAGAAACTCAGGAACTATCGGTTTTAAATTGAAATATTGCCTTTTATGTTGGATTGTCCATTTATTGAAAAAGGCAAGTTGTAGACTGCGAGTTACAAGAAAATCTGATTTTTTTTCTTTAGGTTCCGTACCCAAAGGGTAGAACGGGAACCTATTACTATAACTTCATCGTCCGTCAGTCCCTATCTCAAGAACCCTAATATTCTACAGATGACATATTTAAAAACAGAACAAATTTTTAATATTAAAAGCCCCTTTAGACAACAAACGTGCTATATCTTCAATTTTTATAGACAACAGTACGGGACCCGTTGAGGGGAGAATCCGGCTCGCACTTGACCAGTTTCAAATGTTCCTGCTAACCTGGCCTAAGCTACAATATATATATATATATATATATATAAATATATATATATATATATATATATATATATATATATATATATATATATATATATATATATATAAAAAATATTTTTATTTCATTCCATACTTTATTTTTAATTTGATCAAGGTCTATAATATCCACGTCACTTCACTACGAAGGTAACCAGTTCATTTTTACCTCTGACAACATTAAAATTAAAAAAAAACACACACACACAAAGACAAAACCCACACACATACATATAAACTTTAATACAATATTCCCCTCACTATTGACTATTGCTATCCTTTTCTAACATCACACAATGCGTATCCGCATCTCGCTCGCACGCCACACGTTCATGCACAGTGGGTTTTTAGAGCGTCACGGCTCGTTTGGTTTCAAGTGAAATGGAATATAATATGTAGAAGTATTTAGAATTTGTATTATCTATGGTTATTTAAAAAAAAAAAAACAAGCTTCACGCTGTATCCCGCATATAGCAGGTTACGCAGTGGGAACCTAGTGGCGGAAGTCAACGCCGCGCTCTCCTTTCGTACCAGAGCCAGGTGATGGAGAATATTAAATATTTTAGCTTTTACTTGTGATTATTTAAACACGTCATTGCTTGTTAGGAAAGAGAGAGAGAGAGAGAGAGAGAGAGAGAGATATTTCTAGCAAATAACATACAAAATGAAAATTTCTATAACTACCCTACTTCCATCAACGCGACAGGTTGTGGGTTCGATTTCCAGATCGAGGAAATGAAATTAAAAAAAAATATTCATTCACCCGTTCTTGAAACAAAACAGAGAGCGGAGTTGAGCTGACTAACTAACATGCAATATTCTCAAATTCAACCGAAAGTAGGTGCCGGAAGTATCTTAAAACCTTAGGTTCCCAGGTTCCCCTCAGCCTGAGGCTAACACTTTGAAAATATATGAAAAAAAATCATAGTTATTTTTAATTATCTATACAATAAAAGATGTGACGTTGCGGGAGTACCGCTGGGGTGGCATCTAGCCGTATGCACAATTGTCACACACATGGCAGTGACCCACGGGGATTTGTTCTGGATATAAATAAAAAATGCAGTTTCTATTTATATATAATTCTGATAAAAATTGATTAAATAAGGGTTGTAGTAAGGAACGTAGTGTTAAGACACTCCGTCCCCAACACGTTGCGGTACTTAACACCGCGCTTTGTCTTGTCACTAAAGCAACAAAACCAAAATAAATCTTAGACTCTACTAAGTGCGTTTACAATTGGTATTATAAAAATTTATATTACTATTACGCACATAACACACTAAACAGAGGGAACCTGGGAACCTAATATCCAAACACTTTCATTCCCAACTATTCCACATATATTTTTACTATTTTTAAAGTGTTATTCCACACTTAGGAAAGAAAAATACTAAATTTAAAAACGTATAAAAATTTGGACGAAGCAGGATTTGAACCTGCGCCTCTTGAAAACCGTTCAAGCGCT
>DWMZ01005606.1:0-10833 GCA_018249855.1 Eueides tales michaeli | reverse complement strand
TTAATTGTCACTTAATTAATCTACGCGTATTTTTTAAACAAATGACATTAACAGACAGACAGATAGACAACAAAATAATCCTTTTCGGATTTTTGTAATTCTTTTAATACGAAATCCTAAATATAAACATTTATAAAACTTCATAGAGAAAATTGTAAATATATTTGAAATTATACCTTTACCACAATTTATAAGCAACCCTACAGTGAAACGAATCTAAAACGAGTCTGAAGATGGAAGTTTAAGAACAATCTATCACTGGAAGCACTTATATGCAATTGGACCGGAATATGCTCGAACTAGCTTCAGATCTTGTAACGTTAAAATGTATGAAAAAAATTAAAATCAGTTATAAAGTTAGGGTTGTACGGAGAATATTGTCCTAGATTATTGACGCGATGGTTGTGAATTCGATTCCGGTTGTCAAATGATATTAGAATTATTTTCCTATAATGGCTCTGGAGAATAAAACGCGGCGTTGAGTTCCGTTGCACAATACTACAATGTCTAGAAAAATTGACGAAGAGTGGGAAGTACAGTAGTTGACACAAGGTTCCCTATTCTGCAAGAATGCAAAAAAGTAAATCTATATAAAATTAAAAATTTTAAAAATACCAATAGTCATATCACACACAAGATGATAATAGGTTCAAATCCTTGCTAAAATATTTATATGTTTATCAATATTTTCGCGCCTCTAATCTGTATTGACAAAACATTATTTAACAATGAGCGTCGTCATATTGAAATTAGTATGTTTTTATATTTCATAGCCTCACAGATCATTCTGGGGATCAGATCTGCGTAGCGAGGATATGGGGCCTATTAAACCTGATACAGAGATTAGCTTTACCTGCTGTATGTTCACACATACAGCTGCCCACAATAAATGCCCATTTTGACATCGAAGCCAGAGTCACAATACTTATCATACACCGATGCAAAAAAGGAAAAGCCATTTTTTTACACATTCATAAAAAAATGTAAGTCTCAAGCCTACTTCTACTTACTAGAGGAAACTACACCAGAGTGCGAGCTGCTGTCTTGCAAGAGTAATAGTAATAAGTTATTTCGCTTACGCCTTAAAAATGCAAAACGGCTGCCTTAGCTATCCGTATTTAAATATTGTGGAGAAAAGTACGAGTACAAGCTGCATAACGGGGTCCATACTTTGTTGATATTTCTTTATCTAAGATTAAATAAATGAAGTATTTCGTTGCGCAGGGGTGCAAGCATTCGTTTGTAAACGTGCCACGTTATCAGTTCGATGTCCACTCGAGGACAAAAAAGTATTTAATACTTTCATTTTCCCCTATTCAATATGCTATGCCACCAGAATTCGACAAATGCTCAACTTGTTTCTAGTCACCCACTAGTTGTGCCTATGAACAATAGCGGAGGGAACCCGGGAACTTAATGTTAAGACACAATGTTCCCGTTACTACACACATCCCTTACTACCGCCAAATTGCAAGCATTGCGTGGTGAGAAGCGAAACTTAACGCTGCGATTTATGACAATATTTTATCAAAATTATTGTAAAAGGCTACACAATAAAGGAAAATGATTTCTCTTACAAAGCACAATATCGATTTATTAGTAGAAAGATCTGCATAAACAACATTTTCTTTTTTCCCCCTAATAAAATTAACCAACTTAAAATAATTTACAGCGATCTTATTAACATTGTACAGAATGAAAATTTTAATCGTCAGCGACCTCAAAAAAAAGTATTACTGAAGCAAGAAAAATTCTTCTGTCATTAAAATTCCACAGTGTGGCCTCGTGTTAATTCAATATCCAGCTGAAACGGGTTTGTAGCGGCGCGAGGCGGTTAGTAGTTACAATGGAAGGGGCATTGTTGGTTTATTAAATTATTAAATTTCTTATTTAATTTACGTTTAATGTTTGAATTTTATATTATTTTATTTTTTCAGTCAGTATATCGTAAATAGTAAGGAAGGCAGACGTTCTTTAGTGTTAAGATACTCCATTTCCCGCTTTCTGCTCGATTTTTATGACTATAATATGTTGTTCTTAGCTTTACGCTACATATCCAGTTTCACGCAGTATCCCGCACATAGCAGGGTAGGCAGAAGGAAACTTGGAAACCTAGTGCTAAGACACTCCGTTATTCTTCCTTTTCCTCACTTTTCACCAGTTTTGAAGCATTGCGTGTTGAGTGGCTTAATTCAACGCCGCGATTTTGCCGTAGTACCAGAGAGAAGAATTGAAAATATTAAATATTTAATTTTCTCTAGTGGGGATAGTACCCACAACCTGTCGGTTACAGTCACACGCTTGTGCTGCTGCGCCACGACAGGCCTCGCTATATCCCGTGTATAGAAATGTTGGCAGAGAGAATTTGGTAACCTAGTTTTGTGACATTCTTTTTCCATCCCAAAATACTTTCGTTCTCCATCTTTCGCTGAAATGTGAAAGCATTATGTGCTGAGTGGTGGCACTAATTGTCTTCATGATCACAGTGAGAAAATGTAAATAAATAGTTTTCCCAGTGGGCATCAAACCCACCCACGTTTACAGCAGAAAACTGTTTCGTTGCTCCACGACCTTATTTTTTATAGCTAGACTACGATGTAACTGCTTCAAAAAAAAATTGTATTTTTTATTTTTATTTTGTTTTCTTTTATTTTAAAGAACTGCAATTTGATCTGTACTCTTTGGCTTACAAACAAAACAGTATTTCTATACAATTGTTACAACTTCTATTCGTAGTAACTCTGTAGAAGGATCTCTACGAAGCTACGCAGCCCAAAGAAAAGTTAGAAAGTATAATTATTTGGTCAGAAAAATTATTGCTTACACAAGACTTTCTCGTATTTCCAATCTCTACATGTTTTTTGATATTCAATTATAATACTTAAGAAGTAAAAAAAAATATAGATAAGCATTTCAACATGCAATATCTCGACAATGTGGTGGAAAGTAGGGAACATAGTGTCTTAGCACTAGATTCCTCAACCTACCCATTTATTAAAGAAGTAAAAAAACTTAGCAAAAAACATAAAGACGAAGAGTTTATTTGGTTTAATGAGGTCATGTCAGGAACTATTTGTAGGATTTGAAAAAATATTTTGTATTATATCGATGAAAGCTATTATAATCTATTATTCTGCAATGCTTAACCATTAAAATTACGCAATCATGAATAACAATTGTTTACAAGCCTGTCGTGGCACAGCGACTCAGGTGTGTGACTGTAAGCGACAGGTTGTGGGTTCGATCCCCACTCATGAAAACGTAATACTTAATATTTTCTAATTAAGTATTTAATGTTTGCATTTCGTCGCTCTGGTAACAAGGGAAAGTGCGGCGTTGAGTTCCACCACTCAACTCTCAATGCCTCAAATTTGGCAAAAATTGTTGAACGAAAGTGGAACAGGGTGTCTTAACACTAAAGTAATAGATACTTTAAAAGATATCATAGTTAGATATATGGGCAAAGTGATCGTTTAGTTCTATTAAATTGATAAATGACTTCAATGACAGTTTGTCTCTCATATCTTTTATTTACAAACAGCCTCTAGTTACAAGTTTATTATAAGTATAAATACCGTAGTTTCCCATCATCGTAATTTTTCTTTTAAAAATCAATAAATAACCTAAAAATCAAGAATATATAATAAAATAATATTTAACCATATCACTTCTATATTTATCGTATAATATTCTTAGATATCAGCTATCCGATGCATTACATGCTCGCAATATCTGCTTTATTACGTGTTAACGCCAAACTTTGTGTTACTACATAGTATTTGAGTTAAGTGTTGCAGACGAGCTGCCTGTTAATTAAGTATATTTTGATTGGTATAGATCATACAAGTTAATAATGAACGCCTTTCTACTGTACTAACAAATGAATACGATGATGTTCCATTCTGTTCTCAGTGACACTTAGTTTTACTATACACAAAATTTTGTTCGGTCATTTAGTAAACGTTTCATCAAAAAATATTTAATATATTTAATGAAACAAATTCTTTTTTTTTCTTGCGTGGCGTTGCGCGTTGAGTGGCGGAACTCAACGCCGCGCTTTTGTCGTGTTACCGGAGCGAAAAAATAAATTATTAAATATTTAAATTGAAAATATTAAATATTTTATTTCTTCGAATGGGTTTCGAACCTACAACCTGTCGGTTACAGTCACACGCTTATGCCGCTGCGCCACGACAGACCTGAAATAGTCGTATATTGAAAATTGTGTATTTCGGAAACCCAACGTTTCGAACACTTTGCAACGATCATATTGGATTTTTGCGTAATATTAAACGTTTACGCAGCGCACGTTATTAAACATCTCAAGCTCTCCCGTTTTGCAAGAATTTTAATAGATACTCCATTAATAGTGCTCATACGGTCATATTATATACCTAAAGGGGATCCCGAAATATGGACAGTATAAGTCTTCTTCTTTTTTTATATTAATATGGCAAATCTACACATTTAAATGGCTGAAAGCCTCTCGTAGCGCAGGATCACTAACATGCGACTGCAAACGCGACAGGATATGGGTTCGATCCACAAACAAGGAAATATAATCAAGCAAAGTGCGGCACAACAATATAAAAATCTTCTCTTCCCACTATATTTTCTATTCAGTATCACGACTACGATGTAATTTTACATAGTTACAGTCTTAGATAACAAATTAAATAACTGCAATCTTCGTACTGTTGTCAGATAGATTAACGCCACAATCAATCTTTCACATTATGTTCACAATTAATTTAATAAAATATCCCTTTTAACATTTAACGAGTAATTACGCTCGGAATTTCATAACAAATTTTTCATATTTAATTAAGGTTTTTTCTACATTGAGTGATGATTTTGTATGTTTAATGCTAAAAGCTGTAATTTGAGCTTAAATTAATTTTATTTAGGTCTGTCGTGGCGCAGTAGCACAAGCGACTGTAAAAGCGATATGTTGTGGGTTCGACACTCACTCGAAGAAATGAAATATTTAATATTTTTATTTCTTCGCTCTGGTAACAAGACAAAACGCGGCGTAATGTTCCGCCACGCGATACCTCAAATTCAGCGGAAACTGGGCAAAGGAACGGAGTGTCTTAACACTAGGTTCCCAGATTCCCTCTGCCCACCCTGGCACCTTGTAGTGTGGCTGTGCGGGATACAGCGTGAAGCTAAATTGTCGTTATTTATTTTGATAGAGTATTATATTTTGTCATTAAAATAGGCATCCAGCTGTGAAGTTACAAGTTAAATTAACATTTTAATTTCAAAGTTAGCCACCACTACTAAGTGATAAAGGGTCTGAATATAATTGCGATAAGTGTGAATTCAGTTCTCACCTTGAGATTGTCGTTTTCATTTTCTCACTCTATTAATTTAGCGCAGCGTTGAGTTACGCTTTTTAGCACGATGTTTCAAAAATAAGATGGGAAATAGCACCTTAACACTGAATTCCTTCTGCCTACTCTGCTATAAAAAAGCAAAGCTGTTTTATTTAAAAAATGGAACAGATCTCTTATTAAAATGGTTCATTCAAATTATAATTGTTTTAATTCACTTCTTCTTCATACAATAGGCACTTGAGGTCTGTCACGGCACAGGGGCGTGCGACTGAAAATGCGACAGGTTGTGGGTTCGATCCTCGCTCGAGGAAATTAATTATTTAATATTTTAATTTCTCTATTAACAAGTTAAAGTGCCGCATTGAGTTACTACACTCAACGTATTGATAGAAACGAAATGTCTTAACACTAGTTCCTTTACGCTACCCTGCCATGAGCGGAATAAAGCTTGAACCTTAAAAATAATAATCCATACAACATAATATCAAGTTATTACGAATACACTCGTGATATTCACCACAGAGGGCTGGCTAACCTCATACAATTATCATTGAATGTGAAATAGAATATTGTAATAACTAACTTATATATTATATATGTATGTACATTTAGCTTCTAGCCAAACTGGTATAAGTCTATTTTTTATATTTTATATTTTTTTATTATATTCTATACATACCAGGGTAGATAAAGGAAACCTAGCGTTAAGGTGTGACTGTAAACGACAAGTTTGAATTTGAAAATATTTAATATTTTATTTCCTCGACCGGATTGGGTTCAATCCTAACTTGAGGAAATGAAAAAAATTATGTACTCAAATTAAATACTTAATGTTTTCATTTCCTCCCTTTGGTAAAAGCCCGGCCTTGTGTTCCGTCACTGAGTACGCAATGCTTCACATTCGGCGGAGAGTAGAGAACGAGTGTGGAATGGAGTATCTCAACACTAGGCTTGGAAGTTCCATATGTCTACTCACCCATGTATGGGGCACAGAGTGAAGCTGATAGTGTTAAAAAAATCATTATTAAGCCATTTCATATTAAGTAGCTCTTATTACTTGAGTGAGGAAACCAAATAATTTACTCCACTGAGTGCGAGTCGGTCTCACGCTTATCGCTTACAATCAGACGATAATCAGAGAATCAGAACAGTTTTATATTTATATTGCAAAATAAAGAAAATATATTTTATTCGAAGCATGTGCATAATGGTATCAAATATTATACAAAAAAATAGTTACAGATATATATTTTACATAGTTTATTATACAAATACGGCGCAGTAGCACGACGCCTGACTCTAAAGTTGTGTGGGTTGTAGGTTCAATTCCGACTCAAGAGAGTTATTTTTATTTTTAGTTTCGATAGCAAGACAAAGTTAACCATTGTTTTAAAACACTCAAATCGCATTGACTCCAAATTTAGACGAAAAAATGTGGAATTCACTTAACATTAAGTACCCTCTGTCCCATAAATAAAATACACTGTAGATCTAAACAAATATATATATTTTTGAAATGTGTCTGCCATTTATAATCCAGGGCAGTACACAAAGTAACTAAGAAATATATATTTTTGTATTAGATATGACAGTTTGCCTACAGACTTAATTAAAACACCTCATCCTTAATTTTTTATTTAAAATTTTAATATAATTTGCTTTGAGTGGTTGCTCTCGACACGTTTGTATGTAACATTTTTAATTAATTTAAAGGTAGGCTTAATATAAGTGGTTATACAAATAATATATTTAATATTAATAATGCTTCTTTCAACACGTAATTTCTGAAATTCAGACCAAAAATTAATTACGGTTATCCCTCCTTATCCTGCAAAGCGGGATAGAGCGTGAAGCTTAATAGACGTCTCGGGTGGAGTTCGAATTCCAATCTATAACGTGATAACCAGTCAGATATATCATAACTACACCTAAAGGACAAATATTGGCTTATAATTTTATGTGAAATCGTCATTTAGTAAACTGTAAGCGCAATGGTTATGGGATCAATGTCGTCTCGGGTGAATAAAATATTTAATACTTTTATTTTGTCACTCTAGTAACGGAGCAAACTGTCTCAATTCACAAATAAACACGCAATGCTTCGAGAATTCGGCGGAAAATGTGTCATTGAAATTGTTTATGGGAACATAGTGGAACTGGGAACCTAATGTCTAAACATTAGGTTCCCAGGTTCCATCTACTACTGCTGACAAACAAATATTTGAAAATTTATCGTTTTCATATATAATTACTACTTACACTTAAAAAACACGACGATATTTTGAAATCACTTTGTGCATGTGTACTTAATTTTATTTATATTTCTAGATATATAGATGTAAAATTATTACTACACTTTTTTATTAAAGGTGATGTTTATTACTTCTTATACTTTAACTGGGCCGCTATCTTTCTACACCAAGTGTCGAAGTCTTTAAAATTAAATAGGTATAGGTCTAGATCTTGTCCAGGTCTAATACCTACACAAGTATGACACCACAATATGGCTTTCTGTAAAGTTAATTTACGAATGATAATTTTATATGATAACATTATAAGGAAATACTTTTATAAATGGAATTGTATTCAATTAATGTAATGAAATTATTATTATTAACACTCAGATTCACGCTGTATCCCGCACATGGCAGTGATAGGCAGAGAGAATTTGGGACCTAGCGTAAAGACACTCCGTACCATTCCCCACTTTTCGCCGAATTTGAGGCATTGGGTGTTTAGTGGTGGAACTCAACACCGCGCTTTGCCTTAACCATATTACAATACAACAAAATACAAAAAAATTACAATTGTTTTCAAAAAAATCTCTCTCGTTATTGTTCATATAATTATTATTATATTTATTACTCTAGTAATACTTATTAGTTACAAATAACTTATTGTCCGACCGTACGTCTCTATCGCTTAGTTCGCACTCTCACTTGCACGCTCAGCACAGGCGGAACGTGACAATCAGTCATGCTTTTTCGTGCCTGCAGTCAGCGTTCATCCAATATATGACGTTATTACATCAAAAGAGAGTGTCTTAACCCTACTTGGTTTCTATAAGCATACCTAAAGATATATAGTTCGACATAGCATTCATAATTTAGTAAGCCACTGGCTTTTTCTCGTTCATATTAATTAGAACAGACGTTTTAATTAACTCGAAACAGTGGGAAGGAGTGTAATTTAGCAAATATTAAAGGTTTTTGAGGCAAATACATAATTTACATTACAATACAGAGCGTGGTAAGTTTCATCCGGTTTTTGATATTGTCAGCGCGATCTCGTCTCTGAATGGGCTTCTACGTCGTTGAATTTCAATAAAATTGTTCCATAATACACAAGTCTTTTTTTTATATATTTATTTGTATATTTGGTAAGACTATCGTAACCGTGGGCTCGATTCCCACTTAGGGGTGTGAGCTATTTATTTATGTTTTGAGCTTGAGCTGTATCCCGCACATGACAGTGTAGAGGAAACTTGGGAACTTAGTGTTAAGACACTCCCTTCCACTTTCATTCCCCGCACTAGCTATATTACTGTGCGTTAATTAGTCGGTAATTTCAGTTTCGCCTTATTGACATCATCATAATGAAATATATCGGAGTGAAATGCAGAATTTTTGCTAGAAGCTCTACTTAAGTTTCACTGATCATTATTTACTCTGCTTTGCGTAGGATATAGGGTAGCACTAAGACGCTCCGTTTCCCATACACCACGATTATTTTAGAGATATTTTGTATTTAGTGGCGGAACTTAACGCTGCACCTTATTCACTAGATTAATAAGAAAATATATGTGAATTTGAATACTAGAGATATTGAAATATCAACTTGAAAGGAAATGAGTGATTATTTCTGTGTAGTGCCTTAGTCTTATCCCACTTTAAAAAAACATCAACAATTCATAAAACCAAAAACGAAAATTACGTCAAGCTTAAATCGAATCGACTGTCTGCATATAATTTACCTTAACAACTGCACCAATATGGTGTTGTTTTATTAATTTTAAAAAGGAAAACGTAAAAGCCTCATAGCTAAGTTCATCTATCCATCTTTTCTTATTTGCCGTGTGAACAGGCAGCTTAATTAAAAGGTGTAATCGCTAAACGAGTATTAAGGCCATAGAGTGCTCTATTTACTTTATATCACATTTGGACTACCTGGCGTATGTTTTTTATAAATTTTCTATACTATTTACGGTGAGCGAAAAGAAATGGAGTCTTTTATCCGTTTTTGGAATAGGATAGTTGAACGAAACTTGTTAGAACCCCAGTGGGAAACGATATGCCACTATCTGGTTTCCAGTCACACGTTGTGATCTGCATCCCAGTGGCTTTGACTCTATACGACAAACAAAAAAAAAATATTAACAAAAATTCTGACGCAAAATATCACTACCTCATCGATTTTCATAAAACATAACTAATAACCGCCACAAAGAACAAAGCTTTAGATGGATTGTACCATACGTTTAGGAACGAAAGGTCAGTTTTTATTATACATGCTACAACTGAGTCCCATAGTGGTGATTGGGGCACTGGCGTTCGACTGTTACGAATGGTTTTGGGCGACGTAACAATTAGTATGTACGTTTAAATACATGTATATATTAAAAAAAAATCTTGACCTATGTATTATTGTAATATTTTTTTAGTATTTGGTTAATTGTACCCTAAAATTAATGTCTAACAATGTTCTAAATTAAAATAAAACAATAAAAAACACTAAATTTAATTTTTATTATTAATTAAATGAAATATAAATTAAATTTCTATAAAACAAATAAATAATAAGTATAGTTTCAAGCTAAATAACTATAATAATTACATACAATTTTAAAACTCCCACTTTGTCAAAAAGTAACTGTTCTCTTCAAAAATATAGTAAAAGACACTCAACGCCAGCTCTTACTCTACATCTTCAATACTATTCAATTGTTTCAATTTTCGTCATCGAGCGTCGTTATAAATTTCCATTCGTTTCACTGCAATATAAAACGGGATATGGAAGATCGTTTATTCTCGTAGCATATATCGTAGCGCACGTGCTGCGCGTCACACGCTTGTAGCCCTACGCCACGATAGACTTCTGTATATACTTATTTTAATATACTTATATGCTTATGTATATATTTATTTTATTGTAAGGTAGTGAATTTGTTGGTTGTAACGTGCCTGCTCTCGGGAACTACTCATTAAAACGAAGTAAAATATTAATATACTAGCTGTTACCCGCGACTTCGTCCGCGTTCACTATATTGGTCGTAGTGACTTACACATAAAAGATAGATATATGCTGTCGCGGACTTTTATTTAAAAATATTTAAGATAAATAATCCTACAGTAATCTACCTATAATTGTTTATCTTTGTGTAACTCCAACGATAAAAAAAGTTTTTTTTTAAAATCGGTGTTCCCATCTTCGAGTAATCTGAGAAACATACTTAATACGTATGTTCCTCAGATTACTCGAACCTTCTCCTTTTTTG
>DWMZ01005605.1:0-10833 GCA_018249855.1 Eueides tales michaeli | reverse complement strand
ATCTTATATTGGTACAAGGTCGAACATTCAGTAATGACACACATTCGTGTTCTTATTTGAAATAATTTTAGTATCGATTTCTTTATTAAAAATTCCCCTTTTCCATTTAACTTAAAATAAACTCCATGTACAGGTTGAAAAAGGTTTGATATCATTTAATATAAGTTATTATACACTTATTTTGAGAACACAACATACTTTGTGTACTGAATTTAAAACCATTCTGTAAACTAGATAAAATAATAACTTATCATACAACTAATATTTTAGAGAAATTAAGTATAAGTAACAAAAATATAATTTAAACATTTCCTAGGATAAATACCATGTTGATTTCAAGAAAAGATTTCCTACGAAATCAAGTGCTACATACAACATCTTTACTATCGAAGTTTTATATTTTTACATTTTCATTATATCATATTACATAATTTGCTTAAGACATTACTATAGCAATAAAACATTGCGTCATAGGCGCATCCTCATTGACAATTGACACATAAGGCTCTTGACTGCTCAACACGGCCTGGCCTAACTGGCCGTACGTCAGTGAAGTTATACGATAAGCCGAGATTAGTGTTTAGGTATTCCGTATTAGAGTGAAGGACGAGAATTAATTAGCGAATAATTGCTGCATAAGCTGTCTACCCCGACAGCTTATGCAGCAATTCTTATCTCCTCATCCACACTGATATATGTACGTTCCGATTATTACGTAGCCTTTTTACGTAGGACACAAGCGTGCGATTGTAAACTCAACAAGTTGTAGGTATTTCCTTGACGAGACAAAGAGCAGCGTTGAGTTACGCTAGTGACCGGTCGGCCGTCGTCGTCGCCATCCAAATAAATTTGGCAGAACGTGAGAAATAGAAGTGTCTACAAGAGAAAAGTGTCTTAACGCTAGCTTTCAATGTTTCCTCTACTAATAATGCCATAGTCATAAAGATCTGTATCCGTATAGGATACGTCGTATAGGATCCGTACAGGATAAAAAAATATACGAATATATACGAAGGGAAATTTCTATCATCCAGTACCCAGTTTTATGAGTAGTTACATACTCGACAAACTCTACAAAAGTTCGTTTGAATTGTTGTCTCAGTCTCCACATTTCTGAACGCTATAATAAAGCATTTTGGAATTAAATGAAGAACCTCTTTAATATTTTAATATCCCAAATTTCTACGACCATCATAATATTTTTTCATAATCTCGATGGTTTAACATCTTTTGGTAAAAACCTTTACTTATCAATAAGATTGATTCATAGCCAGTCGCAAAATGTATTCCGCTGTTCATTTAGGGCCGAAGGACAGCGCACACCGATGGCGTTGACGGAGCGACGATCGCGGGACACAATTGATGATCGTAGTACGTGCTGTAATCGGAGACTGGTACGGATACTGTCATTCTTTAAAAATAAGACCTGAGTTATTATTGAAATATTATTAGTATAGTCGTAAAAGGTTGACGTAAAAAGTGTATTTGCCTAAACTTTATTAAAATTTAGTACGTACTATAAATAGAAATGTTCTTTTAAACATTTAGTTACACTTCGGGTAACGATGCCACGCCAAAATCGGTGGAAAATGGGCTATGGTGTCTAAATAAGAACAGAGTGCTAGAAGATAAAAATAAAGCTTCTCATTGTTTTTCTCCCTGCCTAATGTCACCGTAGAGAGAACAATTTTAAAAGTTTAAATAAATAGAAAACCCCGCTTAAGTCCGAGTGGGACTCGCGCACCGATGTTTCCGTATCATGATTAGGTCGACGGGAAGAAGTACTCCATTTCCTCGCTTTGTCCGTTTGTTTCACAATTATCATTTTAACAGAAAACTTTTCGCGCGTAAATTTCGATCCGTGGAAATTATTATGAGTGACAAGTAGTTTGCTTATATGTTGCTCCGCAGCCCCCTCCATTTCTTAGTGCAAATCCTTTAAAGATTGGTTCAACTGTTTCAGAAATAAGCACGAAAAAGGAAAGAGGAAGACACACACAACATTTTTTTTTGTTAGACTTAGATGTTGTTAGATTTTTTCTTCGTTTTTACTATAAGTAGTTTCTTGTTGTTCTTGTTCATGCGTGTACAGGCTTTATTTACGTGGTGGATATCATGTTTTTATTACAGGTAATCAAAATAATAATCATTAAGAAGAATATTTTTTTTTGTACTCCACGAGACTATAGATCTGAATATTTGATTATTTATTATAGTTTATCTAATACAAAATTATAAACTTTACAACACGTAGAGGTACGACAAACAAGGCCATCGAGTACATAAAACCGCATACAAATCGGATCCTCAATTCAGGAAGTTCGATACCTCAGACATAGACAGACACGCAGACAGATCAAACTTACATTTATTTTTTTCTCCGAGGGTTATAAACAATTTTTATTAGACGTAGACGTTAGAGTTTGTACCTGGTTGAATGTTATTTCACTATTTATATCTTATTAATACCGTTCATGTATTTTCACGTTCACCAATATTAGTGGTTAATTTTGGTCTTGTTTCTTTTTTTTGTTACAATACGAATAGTATTGAACGTAATATAATATGAACTATATAAACATATATTAACTTAATCTCAAGAGTCCAAAAAATATCTCATTTTAAGTACAATTAGTGGATTCAACATCTATTGAACGATCCTAAAATATTTCCTAAATTATCTATTTAATTATTATTATTTAGCCCAAATAAAGTCCAGGAGCCTAGAACTTAGCATGTTAAAAACCTAAGGTACATACTTATATTTCCTATTATTTTCTTATTGTATTTAGTTTTCAGTAAATTATATAACATAATGAATGACTAGTAAACAGTTATTAAAAAATTAAATATTACTATCGTATAAATTACCAAAATTATTTCAATAAAAGGACAATTTCCGAGTGCAAACTGTCACATATATTTCCGAAATGACCGAATGATTAAATTATAATGAAGAGAAATTAATCTGCATTATGATATCACTTTATTTTCGTCAGCTTTCATAATTCTGAGTTTCGAATGTGAATAGAATAGGTACTTAAGGTTCAACTTGTTAAGTACAACTAGTTTTTTATTATCTTCACGCAATATCTTTAAAAACTAACGTAAGTACATACCGTTCCAATTAAGTCATTTCCGTTCCACTCTTTCCGCCGAATTCTAGAGGCATTGCAAATTGAGTGGTGGAGCTAAACACCGCGCTGTCCTGCTACGTGCGGTATAAATATTTCACTTCCTATTCCTGTTTACAGTCGCACGCATATGACCCTGCGCCACAACTGGCCTCAGGCTTAGTATAAATAGTTAGATTAAAGTAGAAACCTATGTATATCCATGAAACATAGTAGTAAATAATAGCCACATCGCGTGCGTTGCGTGATAATACCTATCTCCAGATGTTTATTTTTAATATAACGTGTTTATATATTATAATGATCTCTACGACCATAAATGGTACTAAAACTAAAGTACACCCTCAAACGACTAGAGTAGTGTATTACCACACATCTACATTTATCGTGGCGCATAGACACAAACGTGTGATTGTAAACGCGACAGATGATGATTCATCCCCCACGATGAAATGAAATTTATTTTTTTTTAAATAAATATTACTTATATTCATTTTTTCGCTTTTGTAATAAGGCAAAGGCTTTCCGCCACTTGAAACATAATAACACAACTTCGACGGAGAGCGGGGAACGAAACGGAATCTCTTGATACTAGGTTCCTAACTTCCCTCTACCTATCCTGCTATGTGAGGGGTACAGCGTGAAAGATACTCGTGTTGATACATATGCAGGATTGTTCATTGTAAAAAAAAAATTAACAAAAAACTGAAAGTTACTATCACAAACGACTAAAATGTATTATTAAATGTAATGTTATTTTATCTCTTTACTTCCTTAAGTAGGTAAAATATCTTCTACATTAATGTAATTTCATATTTATTTAAATACTGTATACTTACCATCAATTCAAGGAGCGCTAAGTGTACTTTTGTTTCAGAAAATGGCGGACATAAATTTGCCGGCAAGACAAAAACTTTGAAGAAGGCATTATGACTGCTGTCGACTCAAAGAACGCCATAATCGTACTGCTCTGCTCCGTAATGGCATTCGTATGGGGGTCGATCTCCGGATTTACGTTCAAAGTCGCTAGGACTGTAAAGTAGGTCATTACTTTGAAATTGTTATTTTGATAATATATATTAGTTATCTTTAGAATGATGTTTTATACGTATGATGATATTTGTAAATATTGCCGCGGATCCCGCGCTCAGCATTTGTAAAAAATATAGCATTACGTATCTCAACTTCCAATGATTAATTACGTTAGTAATATATTATATTACCTTCCTCAGATTCAGTCTTCTTTCCTTCGATAAATTGACTATCTAATACGTAAGTACATACGTAGATGGTAACCCCCTGACGCAGGATGTTGTGTGGCCACGCAGTGGAGAAAATACTTTTGCGACATGTAGAGCCAGGTTTTACACAGCAGGCACCAGAGATTTAATGTCAAGATGTTATTTTCGAGTGTTTTTTATTAAATCGTATGTACTTTTTAATATTTTTACTGTAGAGTCTCTGCTAACAATTTTGTAAGTTTTTTGATCCGATATTAATAATGTTATCATTCATCAAGTGGTCTGCTGTGAAATTTTTCAGGCTCTTAGAAAGTATCATGTGGAATGTATCACACACAGCTCTTAGATATCTTTATTGGACTATACGGACCGAACAGCAGATTTATATAAATGAGTTATTGTTAATAATAAATAAGCCAAGTTTATTTAAGTAACATTATTATGCAAGTACTTACCTTCTTAATTTATGTCTGTACTATTGTGATTATTTGAATATTTCTGTATAAAGGCTTTCGACTTCAATCAATCAGTGTCACAAGTCATATGTCACTTTTGTATGTAAATAATTGCGAAGTGAAACGTAAACAGACATTGATGAGGCGGTTTACGCTTTATGAGTCGGAGCTGTCTCACATGAATGAAAAATGAGGCTTTTACAACATAATCAGTTGTAACTTGTGTTCCTGTTTTGTAATATATAATTATTTAGTCTTTACAAACGAACGAAACGAACCTTCCTGTAACTACAAATAGCGTGTAACACTTAGCTACATATTTTTAAATAATTTATCAATTAGTATTTATTTATTTACTTAAATGTATTTAAACACTGGGACATTATATAGTTTATCATGACTTTTAACTACCGTTGTATACCGTCCGTCTTCTACTGGTGGTCATTTCGAACAAAGCAAGTGAATAAAAAATCTCTACATTCGATTCTAGAAAGCAATACGGATAACTTTAATTGAATTTCCTCTTCCCTCAGAGATTTTATTAACTCAGAAGGTACTTAGCTATATATAACATCTAAGACGTGAATAGATGAGATCATCCATTAATAATGATTTTTGTAATTGTTATCATTTTTTTATATTAGCAAAGACGTAAGTAGAAATCGAATCCACATCGAACACGATAAAAATTATAATGATATATGTTTAATTTTATATTTCTTCTCTTATTACCTCTGAAAATAGACAAAGGGGAACTAGTGTTGAACTCCGTTCCCATTAAGACACTTCCGTTCCCCATTTTCCACCGAAGTCTGCAGTTATTGCTTATTGATCAAATCCACAACCTGTCGCGCTTACAATCTTACAAATGTGCCCATGCGCCACCATTCTATATTTTTTGATATACATAAAATGTTCGTCAAAAATTTATGTACATTTGTATACATACATATATCTAAGCTAGCCCGAAGCAATATCCTAACCAATAAACATAGCCCGGTTGGATACATTTATTTATGGTAAAATGAATAAAGCAATTCAACCGGAAGTATATCATGACATTTGGTGCATAGCTCTGAGAATATACGAACGGATGATTTATTTTGCTATTTACGGGAATAATCCGGATTTGTCATAGCTTGTGGTAACTTTTAAAACTCATTTAGGCTTCTTACCATTACTGTTAAATACTGCAATGTTATATAATGAGTGAGATCAAAAATTATAGACCTATATGTAATTTATGTATTTTTGCTAAAATTTTTGAACGGCTAGTATACTCACAACTATACAGTATTTTTGAACGTATAGTATACTCACAACTATAACTTACAGTTTTTTGAAGACAAACATAAAGGAAGTACTTCATATCTGTCTTAAAGTATTTGTATTTTGACAAAAAAAAAGAATCAAGAGAGAGAATCAAGTATCAAGAAAAGTAATCATTCCTCGTAATGCAAAATTTAAATAATCAAACCCTCTAATTTACGAACTAATTTGTTTACCAGCAAATAATGTCTTTTGTTCTTGTTTAGAAAATGCTAATGTCTTTTTGCTAACATTTTTCATATATTTTCACAAACATAAAATGCATATAAAGATAACAGGTGCCTCAAACCACTCAGACAAATTATGACCAACACACTCCATTACATATAGCTGAAGGCGTCTCCTGCATGTTCTGTGTTTGTATATCACAACACTATTCAAATATAAATTTAAACAAAACTACTTATATTTACGGTGCTCAAATGTTTCTAAGACAATTTATTGTGCCAAATTTTGAACAATACTTTTATAGTCGAGTAACAACATGTCGTAGTAAGTATGCCGTGAATCTAGGGCTGATATGTGATACACGAAATAAGTGCTTTCTAAGAACGTATTATATTTCCTTTTCGTTTCTTCTAAAGAGTTTTATGGGATAAAGATTTAGACCGGACCGGATTGTTACCACCCCCGGCATTTAATACCCGCGTTAATTAGTGGCTTCGGCCACTGCTTTTCGCATTGGGTAATGCCGGGCCCCGGTGCCCGGACACCTTATAGACCGGTAACGCGTTATAGATTTATGAAAATAGGAACACATATGGTCTGTACGTTCCTAAATTAATCGAACACATATTCCATGTAATAACTTTTGAACTTTAACTCATAAGCGTTGCATTCATTTTATTGTTTTTAGATTTTCTTTCTTTACAAAACATAAAGCCGTGTGATTCCGGCTTAGAATAGGATCACCCTGGTAGAGATGGTGTCGTAAGAGGCGACTAAAGTACGAGTGGGAGAGTCACGTTGTCAGCAATGACAACACGAATGGGCAGACTCGACTGGATTGTTACCACCCCCGGCATTTAAAACCGGCGTTAAGTAGTAGTTTTAGCTACTGCGTTTCGCATTGGGTAATGCTGGGCCCCGGGGCACATCCAACTTATAGACCGGCAACGCTCCTGTAGCTCCTCTGGTGCTACACGGGGCCGTGGGCAGCGGTGATCACTTACCATCAGGTGACCCGTACGCTCGTTTGCCGTGTCTTTTCCATATTTTTTTTTTTTTTATGTAACTACTATACATTTTTACTTGTTTAACATATTTGCTTGATGAAAGGTGTAATTGCTCATGTAAATTCTATCCAATTCTTTAAAGAAATCAGTAATAAATGTGTGTTTTATCTAAGTAATTTGTAACATTCCCTTTTGTAATAAAAAATAGTAAAATTTCATTAAGCAGTCTATTTTCAGAGCTATAAAGGAATGTTGCCGCTATCGCTTGGCCGCACATAACCTGATTACAATCGGGAGTGGCTTTGATGTGTAATCCCCATCGTAATGTCCCGAATTTATTGGAATACACGATCGAATGAGCTCACAACGATTGATCGTGCGAGCAAAACTGCGATTTTTAACCACCGCTCATGAAGCTACTCGTAGTTAAAAACATTAGATTGCTCGGATGATTGAATAAAAACTATATTTATAGATTTTATATTTCAAAGAGATTTAAAATTTACGTTCAATTTTATTATTTATTATATATTTTATTTATTTTTGTAGTTTTAATCCTACGTTTATATTTTTTTTATATCTACGATGATATTACCACGAGCTTAGAAGCGGCCGTATGAAAAGTTGTGCAAGTAATTTTCCTTCTGAGAGCATTTAACTACAATGTGCAAGCAACTAATTCTGTATACATATACTGGTTCCTTACTTTTGCTACCTATATACTTGTATATACACAAAAATCACGAACTAAAAAGGAACCTAGTGTTATTACATACAGCTGCGCCTTGCCTTGTTACGTTGCCCACGATCGAACGCATAGCCTGTCGTAATTACAGTCGGTTTGTTTTAATAAGCTAAGGTCTAGTGTTTTTTTTTTAAATAAAGCCAATGTTTTATATTCACGAATTGTCTAAAAACGCCTCAAATTCGGCGGAAAGTAGGAAAAGGAGTGGACACTAAGTTTCTAAATTCTCTCTGCCTGCCCTGCCGAGTGCAGGATACAGCGTGAAGCGGAAAAAAAACAAAATTTACATGATTTAGTTAGTAGTTTATTCACCATCTGCGCAAAGATCGTTTACAGTTTTACGTTTTATTTTCTGAAAAAGCTTTATCATGCACGCGAGTTCAACCAAACTGCTCTTCTTGGTTTGTGTTTTCTAATAAATTTTTCAATTTTCATATTTCAGTTATACTGCGGCGAACTATCCGGTTCCGTTTTGTTACATTTAAGAATATTTTTTATATTGGCATTATATTTAAGATACATATCTGTTGCGGTAGAGGAAGTTTTTATTAATATATTTTTTGTCTTCACACTTCACGCTGCACGTAGCAGAGTAGGCAGAGGGAACCTGGGAGTTTAGTGTTAAGACACTCTGTTCTCAATAAAACACTTCTTCACTTTCTGTCGAGCTGAGCCTGAGCTATTGTGGCAACTCATGTGGAGTGGCAGAACTCAACGCCGCGCTTGGCTTTGCCAGAGCAAGAAAAGGAAAATAATAAATATTTAATCTCATGAGTGAAAATGGAACCCACAACCGTCGCGTTTGCAGTGGCAGATTCGTATTTGACGGTCATGTATTTAAAATTATTAAAATATAATAATTTACCTCCTGTCAATATCACACACTTATATAATTACATCGTATCTTTTGGTAAATATCTTTCTTTGTCTATATGCTATATGCTCCCAGATTAAATGTAAGACAGAGAGACAGTGGCTACGCAGGGGCACAAGTATGTGGCTGTAACCCTGACAGGTTATAGATTCTATCCTCACTAGAGGAAATGAACTATTTAATATTTTTAAATGAAATAATTAATGTTTTTATTTCTTCACTCTCGTAGTAAGTGACTAGGCCTGTGGTCTTTTAGGACGTAATGCCTCAAATTCGGCGGAAAGTGGAGAACGGAACGGTGTTTTACATTAGGTTCCCAAGTCCCCTCTGAGTATCCTGCCAAGTGCGGGATACCACATGAAACTGAAAAGAAATGACGAAGTCGTGCTCTATTTTATTTGAAGAATCAAATGCATACACCTCGTACAAGAAATATCTTATTAGTAACAGAATAAATTAACTATAATTGAATCTAAACCTTTCATACTCAATTTTTTGAAATAACAATAACCCACCATTAATGATAATATATCATCGTTCGTACCCTAGTGCCTTGTTTTATAGCTCAGCTAGCAGCTCCGCTTGGAGTCTATTAATAAATTATCGTGCGAATAGCGAGTGTGGACATTATGCATATTGAACTTTGCATTGCCGGATAGGTAAGCTTTCTGTTCGCCAATTTTCGCCGAATTTCATACATAGCGTGTTAAGTACCAACTAAAACTTTCAATAGACGCCTTTCATTATAGAGCGTTTACGTTAACTGCTGTTTTGTACCAACACTTCCACTTATATAGTTTTAAGAGGCTTAAAGGATTAATGTAGTTTTAGATATAATCAAAATACAGACATTTGCCTTACTATTATTTCTTAATTTCGATCTCCAAGAGACGTAACAACATAGAAAAGCAATACAAAGAACATCATATATATTTTTAAAATGGGTCACAATTGGTTTTAAAATGTATTTAGTATATTATATACTCCTTTACCTGCTGTGACGCAAGAGCATAAGCGTGCGACTATAAAAGCGTTGGGTTGCGGGTTCCACCCCCCTCGAAGAGATGAAATATTCAATATTTTCATTATTCCGCTCTGGTTACAAAGAAGAGTGCGGCGTTTAGTTACGCTACTCAACAAGCAATGTGTCAACATCGGCGGACAGTGGGGAACGGAACAGAGTATCTTAACATTTGGTCCTCAGGTTCCCTCTGCTTGAGTTACCATTTACGGTATACAGTGTAAAAGTAATAAAATATAAAACTAGAATATTTTATACCACAGTACAAATACTCCATTTCATTAGAAAATTTCAGTTCCTCATTTCTACTAAATTACTAAGGCATTGCGCGTTGAGTTACGGAGATTTTTAGTATAGTATGATTATTAATCATCTTTAATTTAATACATGTAACATCCGACATAAATATATGTACAGTACAGTGATAGACAAAGTTCTCATGTAAAAATATAAAATTTAAAATTATCTAACATTTCAAAAAATCTCTTTCCCGTCTCTACAAAGTGATTGTAGCTTTTAAAAGAATGATCAGATTTTCATAAAATAGTAGTAGCGATGAACAAGACTTTTAATTAAAGTAAACCGCATTTAAATTGATTCATTTATTCAGCTACGATGCCACAGACAGACAGATTTGTTGCGGGAATAACAGTGCGATCGTATTGAGACATATCGTGGAGCGGACGGACGATCCAAGGACTACTTTATCACTACAACCGACAGTAAGAACGAGAGTGCAAGTTTTACTCTGCAATTTGTACAAAGCGTAAAGTTTCTACTCTTAGAAATAAGTATTTCTTAAAAAGAAAATATATATTTTCTTGAATGCTTAAATATTTATTTACTAATTTATTAAAAT
>DWMZ01005604.1:0-10833 GCA_018249855.1 Eueides tales michaeli | reverse complement strand
ATATATATATATATATATATATATATATATATATATATATATATATATATATATATATATATATATATATATATATATATATATATATATATATATATATATATATATATATATATATTTATAGCAACAATGTATGAACATGCCTAGGCGAGAAGAAGAATGGTAGTTGCAACAACTTTAAACCGTTATATAATCTAAACCGCTACTTAAAATGAAAAATCAAGAAAGAAATCTAATAATCATTTTCAGCTTCCTATTCAATGCACCCCACTTGGCGTAGTTCGTCGGTGTTTTTTTTATTTTGACTATATAGTGACTGGTTGTCTCGACGGTGAATTTTGATAACGGTCATGTGTTTACTTATCGATTTGCTTTCCAGAGGATTTCGCGGGGTTAAAGACGAATCTATCGACGTAATTCTAACGATCAAAAGAGGCCAAGGTGTTTGTTTCCTACAATGTCTCATAGGAATATACACAAAATTACACGTATAGAGTGATAAACACATAAGCCTCCTTTGTGTCGCGTAGTCATGTAAAAAAAGAAACAAACATATTCACTTGAAAATTGAAACAATTTCTATTTATACAATATGTGGCTTAGTAACAAAAAGTGACGTCGTGTTGGACAAATAACCAAATTGCTGGCGTCAGTATTATAAATATTTAACGATATAATTCAATTTTGTGAATAGTGACCGTCTGACATTTGTTTTTCAATACAATTACAACTCTTGAATCGATCGATTTATATTCCAAGGGTATATAATAAATATAATATAAATATTTCGTTTCCAATGGCTGGGTTAAGAATTAGAAAAAAGTGCCCCATATAAAAAATAATAACAATAAGAAGATGAGCTTCCAGTCGAAAAATATATTGGTTTAAAACTTAAGAACTTAAGAAGCTTTCTATAAAAATGCTTTAAGCAGAGATTACATGGAATGGAATGTGGCGAGTTCCCTTAAAATGAATTCAAAGTGACACGACAAAGCTTTCATGATTATACCCGCTTCGAGCTCATAACAAAGTACTATAGAAGTAATCTTGCCTGTGTCGCCGTTACACATTATTTAGATTGCCGGATTTAGAAAAGAAAATATTTGAAAAGGCGGGGATTTTTTTCAGCTTAGTCGAAATAAGTCACAATTTTGTTTTTTTTTTCATCATAATAAACGTGAAATGTTATGGTAAGAATATTTTTGTAAATGATATTGACAACGTCGTGGCGCAGTGTTAACGATTTCGGGTTTTCGCGAAAATTTAAAAATTGTTTTTGTGATGTTCTTCTTCTATAGAATGTAAAACAATCCATGTCCATGGCTTCGCCCCGTACTCATTTCAGGGTTGTACGTCAAGTAAAGTACTATTTATAAAAGTAGACAAACTTAAATTTGGCGGCGTATGTGTAATTTGAATGAAATCAACTACAAATATAACTTAGTAATGTTTTGTTCTATGAAATTTTATAACTGCCACTCCAAAGGAAACACCTTAATATTTTATTTCGGGCTTTCCCCCTGCGGGTTAGCGTTAACCCGATCTAGTTATCTTCTGTGTAAGGTATTTGCATATCTTGAAATTGTTAGATATTATAAGCTCTACTTGCAGCTTCGCCAGCATGGTCCAATAGGAAAAAATTGAGACATTTAAAGAGTTGTTAACTCCCGCGATTGTATTAATGCGAAGTTAATTGGCCTATTGCCTTCCTCGATAATTGGGCTATTAATAAAACTAAATTTTCGAACTGGACCGGCAGTTCCTGATATTAGCGCGATCAAACAAACAAACGTTTCTACTTTGATATTAGTATGTAATTAACTGAATATTTTGCGTATAAGAATTTAACAACAAAAATATTTTATTATGTATTCTCTTCTTTAAATTGTCTCTTTTAAAAAAAAACATTAAAATTTCATACTACAGCGCTTAAAGATATTAATGGGGCTGAAGTTAACCTACACTGCCCCACTGCGGTTGGCAGCCATTCAGAAAGTTTTACTGTAGAGCACGAATTAATTGCAAATAAAGTACTGCTGATGCACCAAATGATTTTCTTCGTGAAGTTTGTAACTGCGTTATCATCTTGATTTTTTTTGCTTACGTCTTTATTTAATTTTAAAATATTATAGATAAAATATATTTCTCTGTCATTTTAAAAGGATAATACAGAAGGGTTTTTACTATTTTTACAATGTTAATCCACCACTTTGGGAAGAAAATTACTTACTTAATGTATAAGCATTTAAACGTAGCGAGATTCGAACTTGCGCCTATCGGACGGCTTAAAAGGTTAGTAATTAAAAATATATTAAATATTAATTTCCTCTTATCAGGATCTGAATTATATTATTTCAAAACTTTAAATTAATGTATAAGTTAGTAAATTATTAGAAGATTTAAAAGCCCGGTGTGTCACAGTGACACAAGCACAAAAGTGCAATAGTAAACGCGATAGATTGTGGGCTGGATAACCAACACCACGAGAAAACTAAATAATTAATATTTTCATTTCTTCGCTCTGGTAACAAGGCAGAACGCGGCGTTGAGTTCTGCCACTCAAAACGCAATGCTTCTAAAGCTCAGCACAAATTGGGGAACGGAACGGAGTGTCTTAACACTAGGTTTCCAAGTTTCCTCTGCCTACTTTAACATGTGCGGCAGCATAAAGCTAATATATAAATAGCTTATTATAATTAGAATTATAATAATAATAATAAAAATAAAGTTTATATTTAATTACATTAAATAAAGTTATACGTAATATGAAAATGCACTATTAATGATGTATATTTTAAAATAAATGGTATAATTAAATAAAAATATTTATAATATGTTATTAAATAATAACTCATATATTATTTTATCAAAAAAATGAGAGAAAAAGTATAAAGCAAACAATACAGAATGTGAGCTTGGCCTAAACAATCTTTTCCTCTTATAATCGTCTCCCTACGGGCTCGTATATTTTATTTCGCTCCCTTGTAATGAAAACAAACACGACTTCAGCAACTTCCGAGGCCCGACATTGATCTCAGTGCATAAAATTTTAAACATAATTCTCTTGTGTATTGACATCTGCATAATCTTTGTTAGCTAAGTTTAAGATGACGGGTGAACTTAAGACCCTTTTGTTTGGACGATATCGAGTAAAACTGCCCTTTAAGTGGTTCTGGGTTAAATATTATGGAGTAAACGTTTTTTTTTTAAATATTACTTAACTGATTATACAAATAGCCTACATTCTTTATAGGTCGATAAAACCTTGAGAAAAATATATATGTTTACAAATTAATGATTAATATTGGTAGTTTGTAACACATTTTTTTACTAGTAAAATATTTTTTAAAGTATCTAACTGTAAGTTGCATTCAAATCCATTCAAAGATTTTATTATACAAAATTATGTATGCATTTTATATGTGTGTGTACTTAAATGTAGATTAATTATAAACTTATTAATTTTGCAAGTCTTTTTGAGCATTAATGGAGTAGAGAACTTAATTTCACTATCCGGTATTATCTTAGCTCTTTTCACGCTGTACTAGTCCGGGTATAGAAAAAACGGCAAAGGCAACCTAGTGTTAAGAAACTTGGATCCCCATGTACTGCTGAATTTTAAATATATTGCGTAGCTGGTGGACGCCGCACTTTGTCTTGATACAAGAGTGAAAAAATAAAAATAACTAACTCCTTCAAGTGAGATTTGAACCTACAACCGTCGGTCTTAAGGTCAGATTCTGTGTTGTTGTTGTACTAAGACCTGAATTATCACTGCGAATTTATAAAATTTAATTATCATATGCCTGGTTATATTTAAAAGCAAAATCACTTTTGAAAGTTACCGTACGTAATGTATCAAGATAATAAGAATGTACCTTTTACAACATTGTTATATAAATGCGTATTTCATCAAGTTTATATACTTAATAGTTCTTGCGAGCGGCCCGCCAGCTGACGGCGCTATTTCCGCAGTTCTTAGCGAGTTAGTGAGTTCTTTGCCATTTCCCGCTTCTATCGGGCCATCAATAACGTCTTTTTCAATCATAGTTAAAATCTAGTTGCTCTTAGTTTGTAAGTGTATATATAGGGTAATCTCTGAAACTAGTATAATAGATTTTGAAAAAATATATTTTGAAATACATCGCGGCGCAAAAGCTGATAAAAGTGGTAAGATAGTGGAGAGGAATAAAAGAGCGACTGTAAAAGCGACAGATTGTGTGTGGAACACATCCATTGGAATTTATGAAATATATTATAATATTTTTAATATAAATAATTCGTATTTTCTTTGCTCAGTTGGTAACAAACGCGGCGTTTCATTTCGCTACTCAACACGCAATGCCTCGGATTAGGCGGCCAGTGGGGCACGGAACTAGCTGTCATAACATTAGGTATCCAGGTTCCTTTTATCATAATACATCGTGAAGCTGACAAAGAAATATATTTGGGAAGAAAGCGCCGTAGTTTCATCTCTAAGAAGATAATTGCTTAACGAAGAATGTTAAAATTATGTAAAAGATGTGTATGTCGGCGATACGCCGGTATTTTTGAGTGGAGTGTCCATTTGTACAATGAAAACACACAGTAATATTATTTAGTTTATTCTCGTACGATACTTTGTACAGAATTCCCCCGTTTTACAGAAATCAGAGCCTTTTATATTACGAAATACAATGGATTTCACAACTTGCAACTGGAACTTCCGTTATAACAAATAATTTAAATTATACAGTAACAAATAGTTCAATATTCTTAATTAATTACGTTAAGAATTTAACATTACTTTAAATAATTTATTTTACACAAATTACAATAATTTTAATAAATAATCTTCATGTTTAACTATATTAGCTTAAAGATCGCGAGGGCGCCACTAACAGGATACACATTAAAGCAAGGTTTATTTATTGTTTATAATAATTAAATTAAATAAGGCTCGGAATAATTATATTAATTTCAATTCGTCTTATTTTCAATATTTAATATTTTAATTTTAACAACTAAGCAATTATTTAATATTATGAAACTTAAATAGTCAATGCAGTATTTATTATAAATTAAAACATTTCAAAATATAAGTTGTTATTACAAAAGGTTATTTATAATATCAATCATAAAGGTATAAAATATTATTAAAAGCAATAACAACACTTCACAATGACTTGCGCCCATATGTACTATGTTAATAGTTTACAGTGTTCATAGATTCTACATATTATCCTACTGTATGACAGATACTGACAGAGAAAACTGACAGAGAAAATTTAGTGTCGAGACACTCCGTTCTTCGGTATGAATCACCATCACGAGGTCACCTGTTAAATGTAAGGATCCAAACACCATATTTTATTTTTTTGCACGGCTTGGTATAAATAAGTATATTAATATATAAATTTGTGTTGTCTTCATATATGAATATTAGATTATATAGAACATATTAGATTATAGTAATTTAAGCGGCATGAAAACGATCTTTAGCTAAGTAAAGTGGATTATTATGCTTTCAAAGACAGATGATTATTTCGTGAAAGGATTGTTAAGGACTCCTTTTGTATTGTTGTAAGAAA
This sequence comes from Eueides tales michaeli, assembly GCA_018249855.1. Taxonomy (NCBI): domain Eukaryota; kingdom Metazoa; phylum Arthropoda; class Insecta; order Lepidoptera; family Nymphalidae; genus Eueides; species Eueides tales. Next base: position 5,263 of record DWMZ01005604.1, on the reverse strand, counting down.
ATGAAAATATGTCTGTTATTATGAGGCCCTTATTATAATACGAATCTTGTTCTAATACTGACTAAATACAGCCAAATAATCGTATAAACGAAGAGATATTTTTATGATCATTGTCTTTCTTGCGTATATACATATATGGTATGGAGGATAGTCGCAACACAGGGTGTGGATTTTAAGCGCAACAGTCGTAGGTTTGATTCCTAGTCGATAAAATTAATTACTTTATGTTTTAATTTTCTCTCTTTAGTAACAAGGTTAAGCGCGGCATTCAGTACGTACATTTCCTGAAAAAATTGCAAAGAACAGCGTCTTAACATTAGGTTCCTTTACCGTATAACATTGTTGCTATCTCAAAATATGTACATGTATATGTGCTGCTTATGTATAAAGGTATACGTGGTGGTTGTCTTTAAAGCAAAGCGCGGCATTGATTTTCGTTGATAGAGGTGCAATGTCTCCATCAGGCTTAAAATGGGGAAGGGAGTTTTTAAAACATGAATTCTAAGCACCGTTCCACTTCCGTTTCGCACTTTCCGCCGAATTTGAGGTATTGCGTGTTGAGTGGCAGAGCTCAACGCTGCGCTTTTGCCTTATTACCAAAGCGAAGAACAGAAATATCATATTTTAATTGAAAATATTAAATATTTCAATTCCTCGGGTGGGAATCGAACCCACAACCTGTCGGTTACAATCACACACTTGTGCCGCTGCGCCACGACCGGCCTATGTATTTTTGATAAATATATATACTTTTTTACTTTATATTAGTTACACACATAATGTACTATATTTTATAAAGTTTTTATTTGTCTTTACAAACTAAAACATAAATATCTAGATTAAGTATTTAATGATTTTGTTAAGATTTAGAGTAAACAAATACTAAAGTTAAGCAATAATTAATGGCGTTGAAAATAAGCACTCGCGCTTCCGTCTTCACCCGCTGATAAGAAAGTTTAATAAACGATGACAGATAGAAGAAAATTCTTCCAAATTTTTAACTTAATAAGACTTATTTTGGTTTTTTGGTTAAGTATTTTGGAAACGCCAACACTAGAGAACGATTTTGTATAATAGTTTTGCTTAACGTTTTGGTGAAGAATGGGTTTAGTCAAAAATGTAAAAACTGGGAACATTCCAGGTGAAGCCATAATCAAGATTAGCCTATGCCCGCTTGTGTTTAGTCCTCTATGTAAATTTTTAAGTAAATATAGTATATATAACAATATTAAGCTGTAGACTAACCTTTGTATTATTTATTTTTTATTATTAACCCTGTGTTTTTTGTACATTATGTATATATTTATTTTAATAACATTTTTTTCTTGTTATAGGTGAAGGTAATTTTTAATTAGATCTCCTTTTTATAACATGCATTCTTTTATTTTGTAATATCATCTGTTTTTACCATACAACCTCCTTCATATATTATCCATACAACGTGACACTGGCAAAATGATATGTGCTCAACTGGCACATTCGGAACGCCATATTCAAAGAACCATACCAACCTATACCCGTGATTCTGATATATCTTCTTATGATTATAAGCATATCTTTTTTAGCTCCTGGTTATATATACATACCTGGTGATGCTCATAATAATGTTGATTATTCCTAATTATTTTAGCAAGCTAAGTTCTATGATTAATAGTTTTTTATTTTACATATAATAACTTTATCGGATGTGGTAACAGTTTACGCTACGCACGCACGTTTGGTAACGACTTGCCTCGAAGTAAGTTGTTAATTTCCGTCTTTACGCATTAAAAAAATTACAGATTTCCTTTTGTACATAGAATTTCTCAAATACAAAGTATTAAAGATGTGTAGGTAGAATTTGATCGTATTGTATGAATACTGAAATGAAGCATTCGTAATAGTATTAGAAATAAATTAAAAATTAGAACTTTTATAGCCGCTCTCATCTGCAACAACATTTAACATAATAGAAAACCCCTGACGCAGGAAAAAACACTATCTTATTTTAGCAATAATTACGAATATGAGATTCAGAGCTATAAGCATAATTGTGCTTGTAGCTCTGAATTTTCTTATCCCATTTTCGTAAAACACTGCATAGCTAAGAACCACCGTGAAGAACGAGGCTTTTTATGGAAAAAACCGCATACAAATTGGTTCATTCATTCAAGAGCTAAGGCGTCACAAAGAGTCACAAACACAGACAGACAGGCAAAAGATTCCATAAAATGCCAAGCAATTTGTATCAATAATAGTTCAATATGCATATAACCCGATATATTACAAAGCTTTCTATGTCAAAATTTACCGTATATCATTTATTTTTGGACCTCCATCCATTCATCATATTGACAGGTGTGTCAACCTTATAAAATGGGTCACGTTACCTAGAAATATATAATTATATTAAGGGTGATTGCTTATAGTAATTATATATAAACAAACTCTTGGTTTGTACATGCATGTAATTACTGGTAAGATTTTTGCTAAGGCTTATTTTTTCTATTCTCTTTACTTTTTCCCGACTATTAAGGTGATGTTAATACAATTATGACCACAAAATTCAATATTTCAAACTGACAGATTACATAAATAAATGTTAGAATAGTTTATTTCTATTAAATTGTTGTATGTACTTTTATTTTATATCATCAATAGTATTTAGTCAATATGTAAGTTAAGAAAACAGTTAAAAGGATCACCAAAATATTTATATGATAAATATAAATATTTCCGTAATGGAATTTTCATCTACACTTATTACTATATCTGCTATAACAATTTTGTTGCAGAGTCACGCTATAAGCCGTTTATGGGGACCTTGTGTTGAGATATTTCAATTCCCCACATTAAACTTGAGGCCTTTCGTGATAATTGCTTTCGCGTTGTTATCAGAGTGAAGAAATAAAAATAACAAATATTTAACTTCCTTCTAGTGAGGATCGAACGCTTATAGTCGCATTCAGGACTTTAATAAGATACATCCTAATTTACATTTTTCAATGGACAATCATCGCAACCATTCTTCAAATAGTTCCCAAAGGTATTAAAGGTGAATCAGTATTTTGCAGTCAAAAGACAACCATAGATTTATTGAAGGCTTAAGAGAAATCGATTTGGCTGTTAAGAGCGTTTCTGTAAGCATCCATTAATCAAACTAGGGATTCAGGACGATTTTGTGACATGGGACCGGCTGAAGGGCCATAGAAATGAAAGATCTCATGTTATGGTGCAAAAACGTTAAGCACCAACCGATTTTTTTATCTTGGGAAATGGATTTTTATACAAAACTTTAAGAATTGACTTAAGTATTTTTAGCTGTAAATAACTAAAATAATAATATTTCATTTGTAGTTTTATGTTATATAAATCCTGTAAAGATGAAAAAGCAGAATCGCAGAACGTGATGTGAATTTGTTATAAGTGCTAGGTAAAAAATCCTATGTATAGAGGTGGTGGTAATTTTCCTTTTAAATATTTACTTTTCGGTTACATTTTATTAGAGATGTTTTCGATTATGGATTGTAAAATTTTCAGGAGGAGGATTATATAAGAACGAAAATCTTAGCAATAGTTCCTTCTATGCACAGGATGTAGCGTGTAGTTAAAAATGGAGGTATTTTAATAGATACTCTTAAAAAAAATTATAAAAAATTAAATATTTTTATTAATTGTGGTCTCCTAGTACGGCAAAAGTGGCATCTACATACAGTGTAATATAACGCACACATGTTTGAGAAGAAAAAAAATATATCATGAAATTGTTAATGGTGAAATAAATAAAGTTTAAAGTTTAAAGTTTTATTGTGTATATAAATAATAATTTAATTAATAGGTATGATAATAAAATTAGATACAACAAGATAAGAAGGTGCGGACCAAGTGTATGTAGACTGATAGTTAGTATTAATAAATAAAAAAATAGGTACAGTTTGCCTAAATTATAAAATAATATTTATCAAAATACTTGTTTTGTGGTCGTGTCTTGTTAAAGGGCACCTGTAAAAACTAAATAAGGGTTTCTATTGAGACAGGGGTAAGCTCTTATGAGAATATCTTGGGTTGTGTGTTATTCAAGAAATTTATAATTAAATCACACCATATATTTTGTATAGTCTTTAGTAAGTAGAATATAAAAACTATAATAGTAATCCTTTTCTTACCTTTACGCTTTATTCCGCAAAAAATCGAGCTATTACACTAAAATGCTTTTTTTTAAAAAAAAAATATTTTGTCAATTAAAATAAAAAACTGATCAAGTGCAAGTCCAACTCGCTCAACGAGGGTTTCGTACATCGAAGTACAATCGATGAAAATTGAGTAAGTTCAATTTGCAGGCATATGTACTCATTCTGTAAGAAATAAAATACAGTTGTTAATTTGTAATTGTTATTAATGCCTTTATTTGTACTGCAAGTTTTCTATTCTAGCCAATGTTCATAATTATAGACCTAAAATTATCAAAGTGGTAAACGTAACACTCTGTAGGTTTTGATTACGTGGTAAATAAAGTTGATAAACTAAAGTTTGCGGGCGAATATGCAGTGGATATCATACTAAATGTAAATACGAGGCATAAATCATAATGTCTTTGATTGCGTAAACTGAGAAACTTACTTTTTCTTTGCTGAAAGAAACCGAAGACCTGGATATTTAGTAATAATTTAAATTTGTTATCTCTACGCAATCTCCAGATAAATGATCTCTACAGACGGATAGACAGACGGACAACATAGTGAATCTATAAGGGTTTCGCTTTTATCCTTTGAGTTAAGGAACCCTAAAATTAATAACATTGACTATAAAATATTTATAATGATTCTTGCGATGTATGACGAAAATGTATATTCTCTTCTATTATTAAATATATCAAATATTTACAAAGTGTTAAACATTACATTACAACTCGAGGCAGCACTGAAATAGGCCAGTACGACTTATTTTGTAGCAGACGCGCCCTTGAAGCCATTTCATTGGTTAAATAAAACAAGTAGACCTCTACTTTTGTAATTTAACTGCACTCTCTTGGCAATTAAGTTCAATCTAGATACAGTAATACTTGCTTGTATTTTTAAGCGTAAACGTTTCAGAGGTTAGTTTCAGAAGTAATTAAAATATTTTTACTATTTTTAAAGTGTTATTCATTAACACTTTAAAAATAGTAAAAATATTTAATGAACAGCATTCTCTCTTGCCAAACGATAATTCTAATTATCTTTGGGTAGCGGAAATTTGTAAAAATCTCCCTACAGAGATGCTAGCAACATAAATAAGTTGTAAC
>DWMZ01005603.1:0-10834 GCA_018249855.1 Eueides tales michaeli | reverse complement strand
AGGTTCGGTTAGTTTTTGACAAAACGAATTGCATTGAATTAAGTTAGGTCTTTTGACATTCTAGGAGAAGGGTTTCTCGAGAGAAACGTTGAGGCGTCATAGTAGAATCTGCAAGCGATTCTGCGAGATCTCATATAGTTTGAGAGAGATTTCACAGAGTTTTAGTCGATGGGATCGAGTTCATCTGTGTCTCCCACAGTACCGCTTAAACATAAGGCATTTTTTACTATCCACTTCGAAAAAGACCTTACAAGATGGAACGGCATGAATTAGTTGCATTAAAAAGTGTAAGCTAAAAGAAAGTGTAAGCACACAAAGTTTCCTCTGTCTACACAGCTACGCATAGAACGCAGCGTTAAGCTATAGGCATATGTACCTGCTACTCGTATAACTGCATTTATATAAATGTATGTTTATAATTTTCCTTGAAAACAAATCTTTTATGCACATTTAACCTTAGCTCTCATTCTACAATATATTGAAATTATGAATGAAATCATTATTTTACCACATTGTGCACATATTTTCATATTAGCAGGGTCATGTAATAAACGCAAGTAGAGGGATGCCCAAATAAAAGAGTTTCACGTGTAATTTCAATAGGTGCGAGGCGAGAGCAGACAACCCTGATAAATGGCGGGCAGCGTGAGTGCTTTAATAACATTTTGTCAATCACCCCTGATCCTACCCCCTCCCCATCCTCCCCTCCCCGCGCCTCTGTCCTCTATGTCTTCCTCGCCCCGAACCTAAGAGGGATAACGGACACTAATGATTCAAGAATAAAGGGTACCTTTCAAAATGAAAAACTGAATAGTAATATATATGTAATGTATGTTTGTAATATAAATGTATATGGACAATGAATAAATTATTATTGGAACAGTATTTCTTTACATCCTTTACTAAAAAAATATTCGAGTTATTCTAGGAACATTTGTTTTATTCAGTTTTGTCTTCTAAGTAACTTTTTAAGAGGTTTCTTTATATTTTACGAAATTTATTATATAATTATGGTTCAGTCAATTATAATTCTAATTACACTTCGTTAGTATAATTTATTATAATTAAAGTTCTATAAATAGAAAATTATTATTCTATTTATTTATTTTTTAATGATATTGTCATTGAAATACGTTTAATTAGAATTATAATTAGAATTTGAAGATAGTATATAAAGCATATGATTGTATATTGTATCATTAAAAAAGATTGTGGAAGTAGAATCATGTTTTCAAGTATTATTATAAGGAATTTCTCCTCTCAATGCACAAAACAAACCTATTCTCATTGTACTACGCAAAATACAACTACACACAATACATTCCACTCATTAAAATATGTATAGTTATAATTAGGTATATCATTATATTAAGAATTGTAACCCGTGCAATAAGAGAACATTCTCTCACCAGCCTCGTGGGATACGGCGCTATTTCTCTTTACTGTGGGTTATTTTTAATCCATTAAAGAGTGCAGTACTTTTACATGCAATCCGCTTGATGGGATACGATGTCTAACGCTCAAGCGGTACTTTCTCTTTCGAGACTAACCTGTTTATGTTATACTGTCCCACGGTACCAATCTGAAGGTTATAGACAAATGGGAACAGTATACCTGCTTCCGGGTTTAACCCCGGTTGCAGGGACCATTGGCAGGTCTGGCCTCCTACCACTTACGTGGTAGTCCTTCAAAGGGAAGTTACCACGCGCAACCTCCAATTATCAACCCGAAGGAAGACAGTCTTCGATCACGCTACCTCCTCTCCGGAAGAGGTGCCGGAGCTGTAAGGCACGCACTTCCACCATAGAAAGAAGCACTCGCTCCCATCCGGCATGCTCACGATACCTCGCTGAGGGCACGCTCACTTCCCGACACGCGTGTTGCGTGTCTAGCCTTTGGCCTACAATCGGCTACTTTGGATCCAGGTCTAGCTCCCGTCTCTCATGCTAAGCAGGCATGTACCCGAGCTGCAGCAGCCAATCAGAACTTAGGCCGCGACTATCGGCCACTTCAAGCCGCGCTAGGTCCACCAGGCAGCCCTTCGCCTTAGGCCAGTGAAAACACTAACTTGCTGCGCGCGAAGCTCAGCGTCCGGTGACAACTATACCGGACAGATGAACGTGCCCAAGGGACTTCCGGTCCCCGCGGTACCTATAGTCAAACAGCCGGACCCGTGGGTCCAGCCGCGACCTGACTGTCCCCGGGTATGTGAACAACCAGGGCCTGAATCGCCCAGATTTCTCTAGGCATGCAAACAGGCAGCCGCCAAGGCACTATTAAAAGCTCTCCTCTGCCTTACTACTGTCCGAGCAGCCGCGCCCCTTTGGACACAGTTACCCTCCAAAGCAGGTACTGGAATCAGATTGCAGCCACACGGTTTTATGGGAGCGACCAGTAAGGCCCAAATGCACCCAGAAGACTTCCGGTGAGTCCTACAGTACCGCTTGAGGTACTGTAGGACTCACCGGAAGTCTTCTGTAGGACTCACCAGAAGGTAAGTCTCACCCTACACACTTAAACCCAGCGGCACTACGACACCTCGGTGTAAGGCCCGCTAATAGCGGGCTATCGTCGCCTTCAGGATGCCCTGGAGCTTATTTTAGGACACTCGCAGCCTCGATTTCTTGAAGGAGGAATAGATCATGATAAAAATTACCCTCTTGCAGTAGCTCCTCTAGTGCAAAGGGAGGGAAAGATGCGCATAGCGGCCTCTCCTAGCCGCTGGCCTACGACGGCGGACTGGGTCTGCGTAAGCGCTAGACTCACTCATACGCTTTGCGGTCTCCTTCGATGAGACGACTGATTTGCAGAAGGAGACCATTGCAGACCAGTTCCTCTCACAGTCAAGCATGACTTTTACCACACTGGACAATGAGAGATCCAAACCCACTACGGCCATCAAGGCATGACGTTGTGGGTCTCAACCAACTATTATAGTGTACTTAAGTGCTTTAAATAAAGTTGTTATTATTATTAAAGTTATTATAATAGCCATTAGGCTATTGACTTTACGTAACGTAGCGTAAATGGTATGAGTTCATTTATTTATCCGCATACACTTCCCCCCGGAAGCTACAATTCAAACTAATGTTCACCGAGTCTGTTGTATCAAATATAATCACAAATTATTCTCATGTGTGTACGTTGGAGTATTTGTTTAATATTTATATATTTTTTTCAGCTACATATAGTAGGGTAGACAGAGAGAACTTGGGGGAACCTAATTTTAAGATACTCCATTCCACTTTCGTAGCTGTATATAACGATTCAATTGCAAAGAATTCCGTAATTCTTGATGTGTCGACAGTGCGGCGAGAGTTCTGTGACACATAGTGCGTGCTACGAGGCTTAGCGAGCATTGTGCAACAAGTGTTTTGTTTCAAAGATAATTATAATTAGAACGGCTGTTTTTTCTAATCCTACATACATTTTTTGAAAACACACACAATAGGCGGTTTCCAAAAAAGTATTTTTTTTTAAATTGTACACTTGTTACAATTTAATGCTTGCTAGTTTAGTCAGAGATTATTTGGAAGCCTGATGTTAAGACACGCGATCCTTCAACCTTTTTCCACTGAATTTGAGTAGCGGAACAAACATTTGCGCACCGCGCACGTTTGCGAAGAGATGAAAATAATAAATATTTTATTTTATCGCGTGTAGATCAAAGTATAAGTCTAGTAAGTATCTGTTTAATGTTATAATTACAAGCTGCGTACAACGTATTTTGCGGGGTTGAACTGCCAATGAAAATTGTGTTTCATCGTCGCGTCAAAAATAAAATATAACTTGAGGTATTCACGGTGACATTAGACGTAGCGCCTCGCTTGTGAGTGATGTGACGTGACGTGACCCGACGTGACGGTGACAGGTGTCGGTGTAATGACCCCCAACGCTGTAATAAGTCATCTCTACTGTGCGCGACGGCGACGCGCCTCACAACGACGGTACTCACTCTATACATGTAATTTAAAGGTAATTGACAGAAATGAATACTTATTGTTTGAATTATAAGTGTCTCAGGCTTATATACTATACTCTTATAAACATAAAAGAGAATTACATTTTGTAAAATATGATATATGACCTATGTCTTAATTGCTATATAATATACAATTGTGTAAAAGAAATAAATATAAATTGTGTATTAAATATGTTATTTTTTTAAAGGTTCAACAAACATGGAACGTAGGGTGAATAGGAGCGGAGCGAGTCTAAGAAACTATACGGTGTGCACTCTAAAACATTCAATACATCTTATAAAAGAACTCTTGATAATAAAAATCTGTTAACAGCTTTGATCTCTAACATATGAGAAAATATTTTGTAGAGGGGTTTTATTTGTTCTAATGGCTTTATTTTAATATACTGTTACCGTCGTAATGGTATTGTACATATAGTTTTAATACTATGGTAAAGTAAATAGAGGAAGATTCGATTACAGGTATTTACTGGCGCACTACAAACTTTGTCAGTAACAGTATTGACGCGACGAATATTATATGAATTATTGAATTTGTTGCTTTACTTTACAGTCGGAAGCGGAAGATAACATATACATACTTCTTCTTCTTTTTCAGCTTTACGGGATACAGGGCATTCAGAGGCAACTTGGGAACGTAGTGTTAAGACACCCCGTTCCATTTTCCATTTTCCGTCGAATTTGAGGCATTGCGTGCTCGGTGGCGGAACTCAACCATAAATTTCTATTAAAACAAACTGAGCTTGCAATGTTTTATTCTAACTACCGTTGTTAGAGGTCGTTGAGGCGAAGTTGGCTTTTAATTGAACGATTGTGGGGTCGTTTCATTTTAACCTATGCCTACGTTTCCATTCGCAACAGCCTTTTATTTTATTTTTTTAATCTGGTAACTATTTTCTAAAACTCGGGTAAAAGTGTGATATGATCATTTTATATAAGGAATATATCGTATATACGTTGTTTCTAAATCTACTTAAGTACCCCAATGAAGAAGTAGTTACATTATGTGTAAGTAGCGCTATTATACACAAAATATTACTTATAGTTAGCTAATAAAGAATAATAAACGCAAGTCAACAGGCAGTAGTGGATCGGATTAAGATTCAATCCCAGTACTTGTGGACGGATGCACTCTGCTTCCGCACCTGAATATTAAGCTATGCCTCGGCTACGGTTACGTCCCTCTCCATTACCCCGCCTCCCCTCTCCTACCGCCTACCTGCCTCCTCAGCCTCCCCCGACCTTGTATCGCTCTGATTATGGTTAATCGACAGTGATTGGAAAATCTATGAGCACTGATTTGCAACACTTTTGAACCATCATAATGGTTTTGTTACAGTTCTTATTATAATTTTATAGAATAAAATCAAATATTTATGAAATATTGTAAATTTTGTTTTTAAATATTGTTGATCAACACTATATACTAATTTCATAAAACTTCAACGTATAAAATCGTTTCTCACTTAATTCTTTAGTAGCATAGAATATTTATGAATATAACGTTACTTATTTTCTTAAATATTCTATAAATCAAAGTGCTTTTTAAAAAAGCTTACTATCACATAATTATAATAGAATTTTAAATGAGAATAAATTGAGAATGCTAAATTAAGAAAGAGGTAACAGAAAGCCAAACACACTTTAGTAATTTGATATTTAAAAGAAATAAACTCAAAAGTCTTTAGATGTACGAATTACTTTACTAATTTAATAGTAAGAAAGGACATAAAATATAGTAAGGAGATGATGAAAGTTGCGGTAATTACTTTTTGTTCATAATCATCAATCAGAATCCCTCGCTCGCGGCAAGAACACCGATCGTTCATTTCACGCAAAAATCCTCTTTGATGGATAATATAAATCAATTTGCAGATCATGGCGTTTGTGTGTTTGTGTGCGTATGTGTATATATACATATATTTGTATGTATATGTGTGTTCATATGTGTGAGTGTAGTGAGCGTGACTGTGTATGCACACATACACATGTACACGCCTCACCGCAAGCGCTCGGGTAATTATTTACAAGCTGACGCTACACATACGTTGTAGGTTGATTTATTTTTGTTCACCGTAGGATAGAATTGATTGAGAAATGAAAATAAAATTTATTGAGTATCAATACAAGTAACAATGTACGACATATGACAGTGTAGAAGAGTACTAAAATCAAGTGTCGTATATTTTGATCGATAGCATTTAATACGTTTATATTTTAACTTATTAGACTCATTGCGGTATGGAAATTATATTATTTTCAATTTATAAAACTGTATATATTACGGGTATACGGGGTATACGGGGTATGCTAGAAGGTGGAGTAAACCTAGGTTTATCCGGGTTGACTTAGTATTACCTAAGCTTCTTGGGTAAAGTCCGAATAATAATAGATTTTAATTCGGGATTTAGCCATGCTCACCTAGGTCTACCCAACTGTGGCTGGGCAATGTTAAAAAATTGTTTAATTAAATAGTGAAATGAAGACCCAAGGGCATTTTAAACATTTATTATTTAAAAAACATGCAAAGGCGAACGTAAGCGGCTTAAAGAGCATAAACTTAATAGCTTTAATAGCAAAAACTTAAAGCGGTCATTCAAATTATTAATCAAATTATTAGTTATTTAAACTGAAATGATTTATTTGAGCAAGATAAACTGCTGTGACATTTTGAATTGCACAATTTTCGTGCAGCTTTGCATGAACACTTGTTTGTGGCACATTTTGTTTTGCAATTACACCTTTTATAACCCTGCCCTCCTGGAAGCGACTGTTCATTTGCAAGCTCTCGTAAGCTTTTCTTTTTTGGTGATACATTTTCGATATCAATCAATTTATCATGACACATAGAAAACTGTTTCCTTGAGAACATTTCCTCAATAGTACCACGTTTGTTTCCTAGCTTATACAGATCATCAGCTTTTTCTATAAGTGCCATAAGTACGTTCCGAAATTCACCTCTTCCTCTATCGACGTCGGGTATTTGGACTCTTATCGTATCTCCAACAGAACATGGAAGAAATTTAAAATTCGATAAGGCTTTCATTTTTTTAGCTTGATTTTCTAAGCTTAATCGGGCAGATAATCTATGTTCATTTATATTTTGTTGAGAAGTACAAATTTCACATAAGTTTATTTCTTGTGTACTTGTGCCTGGGTTCATACATCTACAAAACTCCATTTCGTCTTTCTTTTCGATCGTTTCTTATGAATTGATTTCTAGTAACACTTCCCGTTCACCTTCTTTTTTATTTAAAACTTCTGTTTCGTGTCTCATTTCCTTGTTCTGTAACTAATAATTCTGTGATTCCATCTCTACATTAAGTAAATCTTCTTGAGATTCTTGTCTAGATTCTGGGCCCTCTTCTTGGGATTCTGGACTAAATTCTGCTCCAGTAGTAAATTCCGTCAACATTTTCTCGAGCTCTTCCTAAGTATAAATACTGGCAATAACTTCTTTTAGAAGTAAAGACGACGCTAAACCCACCTTGACATCACTACCGAAGATGGCGGTAAAAGGAGCTCGTTTTATTCCATCGTGGAATGCTCTATTTTTCATTAATTGTACGAACTTCAAACCTTCTGACCAACGCTTACAATTTTCGTCGTTCATCCACGCCATAAGCATATTTTGTACGTCTTGATTTGCTCTTTCCACACTACCTTGAGACTGACTATGGCGAGATTTGCCATTTACTATTATCAGACCGGTCCACGTCGAGCACAACTCTTCTATTACGTGATTTGCAAACTCCCGGCCATTGTCTGATTGAAGAATTGAAGGTGCACCAAAAATATAAAATATGTCCAAAAGCTTATAAGCGACTTCTATGGCTCGTTTAGATGTTAGCGCGCGCAGCTGTACAAACTTTGTCAAATGATCTTGATAGACCATTATGAATTTGAAGTCGCCGTCAGGGTTAGACTGCATGTCAATTAAATCTACTTGACAGCGACTATTCATTTCTGTTGACAGCAATGGTTTGACAACAATTCCTTTTTTGGCAGACTTTAACTTCTTTTGACATTGTTCACACAGTCGTAAATATAATTTTATTATTTCTTGAGTGACATTTTTATATTTTTTTTACATTCTTTTTCCATTCGATGTTTTCCTCCATGTCCAACAGCCAAATGAGTTTCATTCAAAATATCAAACATTTCATCGTTGGTCACGTAATATTTAATTGTTGTCTCATTTGAAAATAGAGGAGCAATCAGTTTCTCGATGCCACTTAACGAGCACAAATCAAAAGCTTCAAACGCTTCAATCGCCGATATTGTAAAGTAGTTTTTGATTAAGCTTCATTTGCACTTTTCACCGAATTAATTACATTACGAAGTATTTCCAAATACTGTTCGCTACTGAAGTAAAAAGAATTTAACCCTTTCACTGATAATAACTCTAGAAATTTTGTATCAAAACTCTCTCGAAAAGTACGTACACTCTGTTCGGTTGCCATTTTGTCACTAAGCAAACGGCGTGCATGGCCGCGTGGAAGGGGAAACGCGGGTAGGCACAAGCGGCACGGGGGAATGCCGAAATTTTAGAACTACGCGACGGACTTGAAAATTATGCAATTCCCAACATTACCCAGCCAGAGTTGGGTAGACCTAGGTGAGCATGAGTAAACCCCCAATTAAGATTTATTATTCGGACTTTACCCAAGAAGCGTGGGTAATACTAAGTTAATCCGGGTAAATCTAAGTTTACTTCACCTTATAACATTATCCGTAACATATATATTTATATATTTTGCACAAAGACGCCTTAAAACAAAAATAAGTATAATATTTAAGTGCGCTAGTGGGTGTTGGTAAAGTTGGACTCTTTTGTTTTCGTCGAACATTTGGCTTCATCTGTCTTTTTGAATATTTGTAAGAATTTCAATTTAACAAGTTGAAATTCTTAATTCAATAGGAGGTTTTGCTATCATTATAAAATGTGTGCACTTAAATAAGTAGAGTGTCTTTTGTTGTCTTTTAGCATATTTTTTTAATATTATTACGACGCACTTTGTATCTAAATGAGTTAAGCTCGTGTTCAATGATTTCATAGTGTTGTAAGATACTATAATAACAAAGACTGAGGACAGATGTGGCGCAGGGGCACAAGCGTGTGACCATAAACGCGACATGTTGTAGGTTCGGTTGAATCCTCGTTGAACCTCAGAAAAATGAAATTAATATGTTTAAATAAAATATTTAATGTTTTTATTTTTTCGCTCGCTGATAAAAAGGCAAGGCGCGGCGTTGAGTTCCGCAACTCAACATACAAGTCACAAATTCAGCGGAAAGTTATCGCCGCGCTTTTGCCTTATTATCAGAGCGAAAAAATGAAACATTAATTATATTATATATATATATATATATATATATATATATATATATATATATATATATATATATATATATATATATATATATATATATTTTCAGTAAATTTGCTGAAATTATCGATAAAGGGAAGTCGAATACATTAACCTTAGAGTTTAGATATAGAGTATGAAAACTCAAATTTAAAGACGCCTTATGTGAAGATCTAAATTATATTTAAAATAATGTGATTAAGAATATTCTTACTTATCTGTATTATTCATTATTGTGTTCTTCTTTGCATCGCATCTCGGCATCGGCCTTTACAAACAAAAATTTTAAATCTGCGCGAAGTGTTTTTCTTCTTAATCGTGAGAGCGTCTAGGGGTGCCAAGACTTTTGATTGATCATTTAAAGCTGGCCTACATTCAAATTATACTAATTTTATTCTTTTATAAAAGGCAATAATAAAATACGTAAAGTCAATTTATGATATAGTTTTCTCTAATTTCCTAAATTATCTGTAATATTTATGTTACGTGGTATATTATTTTTTTATTTATGTTCTGAAATCAAAATTAACATCCTCTAACGTTTAACACAATCATGATATAGTCGACCGTGACAGTAGCGGTTTAAATTTGAAATAGTCAAAAATACTGTATATTATATATTTTAATATATATATATATATATATATAAATATATATATATATATATATATATATATATATATATATATATATATATATATATATATTTAAAATATCAAATATTTCGAACCCACAACCTGTCGGTTAGCCACATGCCTGCTATGCACTCAATAATAGTTTCATATATTACTCGTATGTCTGCGTTGCGGGAGCTGCTAGCACCTGCTAGTAGAGTTTACGATCCGATCCACATCCAGACTCAAACTTCAGGGTGAACAATGGCAGTCCACTCACAAGGGATATGTAAAATATATAAACTATTCTTTTAATTATGGTTAATAAAACTTATCGCACCATTCTACACTTAATAACAGGATTTGAGATAAAGCTGCATATTTCTTGTACTTTTAGGAAACAATTATAAAAAAATGTAAGAATATATTTACCAGAGAGAAGTTTTAAAAAGCGCGCGTGACCGTCGCCGGGGAACACCGTGGATCCTCATTTAAACTTTATTCACAACTTTACCGCAAATTGTTCAGATTGACTTAGCAATGAGACTTACATTGAAGGGGACAAGACACACTTAGTAATAACATTATTCAAGTAATAACATTATTCAAGAACAATGTTTCAGCTCTTCGATACGATAGTCGAATATTCGCAATAAGTGGAAAATTGAGAAACAGAAAGTTACTGAACTTTCAACAAGATACACTCGATACTCCCCAACAATACTAAAATAGCACTCTACATTTAATCGTATAATATATATATATATATATATATATATATATATATATATATATATATATATATATATATATATATATATATATATATATATATATATATATATATATATATATATATATATATATAT
>DWMZ01005602.1:0-10834 GCA_018249855.1 Eueides tales michaeli | reverse complement strand
TCATAAATGATTACAACAAAAGGTGGTTCGATCTTGACGACAGACTTACGATCTCCACTTGTCCCACTGCATTTTCTAATCAAATTCATTACTTTTAAATTATAATACGCGAAAGTTGCCTCGTTAGCATATGAATTTTTATTGTTACTAAAAACTAATGCATAATAAATGAAAGGAGAAAATTTTCGTTAAAAAGAAAGGCGAGATGCAATTGACTCGCTGCGTTTAATTAATATGTTCTAACGCCTCAGCCCTCAAGCGGTTTGAAAATTATACAAAAGATGCTTAATTTAAATTTTCATTGAATAATTTATAAAGGTAAGGATTAACACGATTCACGATAGAAAAGACATATAAATATTGATAAAACATTATTATCTTTAGCGGGATGGAGAGACAGAAGTCCCCACATTCGGTCATATTTCGAGACATTGCGTGTTGAGCGGCGAAACCCAACGCCGCGCTTTGCCTTGTTATAAGTCCGAAGAAACGAAAATAATAATAATAAAATTATAATGAGGCCTGTCGTGGCGCAGCGGCACAAGCGTGTGACTGTAATCGTTAGGTTCTGGGTTCGATCCCCAGTCGAGGAAATGAAATATTTAACATTTTCAATTTAAATATTTAATGTTTCATTTCTTTGCTCTGGTAATAAAACAAAGCGCGGCGTTGAGTTCCACCACACAACACGCAATGCCTCAAGTGCGGCGGAAAGTGGGGATCGGAAGTGGAACGGCGTGTTTTAACACTAGGTTCCCGGGTTCCCTATGCCTACCCTGCCTCGTGCGGGACACAGCGTGAAGCTAAAAGAAATAAAAAAAAGAAAAATTAAATTATAATTAATATCAGAGTAGAAATAATAAAAGTGTTTTTACCATCCAAGCTACAGCAAGTAATATTTTGCTTGATATTTTCAAGTGTCAACGGAAAATAACAAACATAAAAATAATGCGCGTCACACATTTATAATTTTATGAAGACGTATAAAGGCATGAGGAAATATACATAAATCTTAGGGGGACCACAGTCAATGATGTAACTAAATAAGTATGTAACTGTCACTGGTGGGCGTACAGAGGACGACGCTCCGGTTGCGCGTGCGCCTCGCGCAACCTGATGCGAATTTTTTATTATTTTCACGCTATATCCCGCACATGGCATAGGCAGAGAAAACTTGGGAACTTGAGTGTTAAGACACTCCGTTCCGTTCCCCGCTGTCCGTTGAATTTGTGGCATTGCGTGTTGAGTGGCGGAACTCGACCCTGCGCTTGTCGCCTTGTTACCAGAGCAAAGAACATTAAATATTTAAATTGGAAAATATTAAATATTTCATTTCCTCGAGTGGTGATCGAGCCCACAACCTGTCGGTTACACTCACACGCTTGTGCCACTGCGCCACGACATGCCTCAACGAGGCGCGGGGCATGACGCGAATATTAAAAGATAACACGACAGTCTCATATTTGGACACGTGTTGATGACCAGATACTCCTTGGATTGCATGAGAATGTGTATTAATTAGATTTTAGTTGAATTATATAAATAAAATTTAAAGTATTCCTAAAAAGTAATCGTTGTAGCTTCACAATATAAGGTTTAATTGATCATGCATATAATTATTAATACGTAACGGATGCCAGGCTGTAAACAAATATATAAAAGAGAACCGAAAATTGTTTACATACCCAAGAACTTAGTATTTTGGGAAACGAATGGCCTTAATGACCTTATGGCTTTTAGTAAAAATTGAGTATGAAATACTGAAAAATGGACAAAAAATATATATAAAATGTAGAGAAAATAATGTTTCTAAGGAAAGTGGAAAGAAGAACATAGAAAAATCTAGCAGGGCTCACTATGGCAAAGAAAAACACAAGAAACACAAGACTGATAAAGCTGGAGGAAGGCACTGGTCTGTGAAATACAATACATTATATATATATAAGCAAGATAGTAAACCTTTTTTAGTTTAATTATAAGCATATAAAGTTGAATTTGAACCCGATTCATAAGAATTGAAGCGTTTGAAGCGCAATGGGACGTCTAGTGACTTTTCTATTCGGGGGAAAGATTGCATTTAAATTATTTGCATATCCTGTTTGCATATTCTGTCCTGTTCCTGGTAGACAAAGCGCGGCGTTGAGTTACACATAACTAACTATATCTCAAAAATTCGATAGAAAGTTCCTTATATTTCAATGTAGGGAAAATCAATGTAGCGGCTCTATAGGTTACCTACATTCTTATTGTGCTACCTAAAATTTTTAACACTTTTTACAACATTTGTTGTATTTATTTAACTAAGAATCGTAAATTAAGGAAAAAAAAAATTTTTTTTATAACTTGTCAATGATTTTTTACAATTAATCGAAGAATTTGCATAATAAGAACTAAGAAATTGTAAAAATATTAATCTTTTTTTTCACTTTATGCTGTATTGCGCACATGGCCGGGTGGTGGGCAGAAGGAACTTGGGATCCTAGTGTTAAGACACTCCTTTCCACTGCCGTTGCCCACTTTCCGATGAATTTGAGGCATTGATGTTGAATGGCGGTGCGCTTGGTCCATATAGCGAAGAAATTCAAATATTAAATATTTAATTTCTTCGAGTTGAGATCGAACCTGTCGTTTACAGACACACGTATGCGATAATATTGATGTTCTTAACCGGACTTGTTGCTTTACTCATAAAACTGGTATGTAATAAAATGCTTATAAATAATATTTTTCTCTATTAATAAAATATAAGTTTAAAGTAAGTAAAACATTGTAGATACAATTCTATAATAAATCAACCAAGGCTATAAAAATACTTGTTTGTGTACACGACGAATGATGGTTAAATCAAATATAAATTCATACGTGAGTGAGTCATATATGGCGTACGTTTTATTCAATACTATAAAGAGTACATATGAAGCCGTCCCGGCGCAGTGGTTGATTTGGCTGTATACTTAACGGTTGTGGTTTTAACTTCTTTCTATTTTAAGAAAACAAGTGAAAAGTGGTGAACGGAATGTCTTATCTAGATTTCATGTGCCTACCCTGCTATAAGCGTGATATATATATACATATACATATATATATATATATATATATATATATATATATATATATATATATATATATATATATATGAGAGATTTATTGGGAGCATTTGTTAAGAAAATAGTATCGAAAACAATTAGCTCTATATTTATAATAATTCTGTAGCCAATCACTGTCTGTACATGGAAGATGAAAAAATTTAATAGAGGGACGTTTATTAATATGACAAATAGGGCCCGAAGTAGCGATTTTACACATTCAGGCGACATTTTAGCTTTTAATGTTTAGATATCGTCTTAAGAGTGATAATGTATTTCACTCTTAAGACGATAATTAAAAAGAGGAAATATTTAATATTTTCATTTTAAATATTTAATGTTTCATTTCTTCGCTCTGGTAATAATGCAAAGCGCGGCGTTGAGTTCCGCCATTCAATGCCTCAAATTTTGCGGAAAGTGAGGAACGGAATTGGAACGGAGTGTCTTAACACTAGGTTGCCGGGTTCCCTCTGCCTATCCTGCATTGTGCGGGATACAGCGTGAAGCTAAAAAAAAAGTAGTTCAAATTAATAATTCAAGCGGACGAAGCCGCGGACGGGTCGCTAATTTTCAAAAGATTTGTCTGTATATGCGTTTGTGCGCGCTCATCTCGAAAACGGCTTAACCGATTTAAATGCAGTTTTCACTATTTTAAATTTTGATAACCTTCTTTCAAGAGTTGTATATTTTATCATCATTTTATTTCTATCAGCTCATAAATAAGAAAGTTGTATCAATATTAATTATTTGGTTTACTACAGTACAATACAGTAGTGGCTACATAAACAAATAATAGCCAAGTATAAGCAAGCGAAGCCGCAAACGAATCGCTAGTATAGAATAAAATTTATATTATTATATAGCGAACCTAAGGTAAGCGAGCCATAGTTATATGATAGGTATTAAACATTCTAGGTGCTCCCAGAAACGAAAGTCTATCTTGGTTTTCCTAGTGATGCAAATGCAGCTTAGGTTACAATTTCCCGTTTTATACGGCTACAACACTAACAGTAAAATCAACATTTTATAGTTCTAGTTGGTTGTTATAGAATATTTTAGTATTATTTCTATAGCATACCTTATTTTTACATTAAAATCTGTATATAGCAGTGTTTATATGAGTAAAAGAGAAAATAGCATAATGTAACTACATATGTAGCATAATTTAGCGTAAGTCATAAAAAGGAGAAGTAGGGACAGGTTGTGGGTTTGATCCCCAATCGAGGAAATGAAATATTGAATAGGTTAGGTTCCCAACTTCGGTCTGCCTATCCAGCCATGGGAGATATCTAAATAACATGGAATATATAAATCTTTAAATATATAACAGAAAGTGGGGAACGGAAGTGGAACGGAGTGTCTTAACACTAGGTTCCCGGGTTCCCTCTGCCTACTCTGCCTCGTGCGGGATACAGCGTGAAACTATAACAGAAATAATGCTAATGTACTCCAATTTACATAAACAATTATCGATAATCCTACAAAAAATCTTATAAATAAACGTCTTACTGTTGAAATCAGCCACTGTATGACGATTTCCCTCGCAGTCTAGTAAGAATGGTTGCAAAAAAAATATGTAATTATCATATGTTGCTGTATTCTATATATAGTCGGCTTGAAGTGGTACAGAAAAAAAATAACAACAAAAATGGATCTGGCAAGTAAATTCATTTTTTTCATTGTATATATATATATATATATATATATATATATATATATATATATATATATATATATATATATATATATATATATATAAAAGAGATATAACATTCGTAAGTATAAAAAATAATAGAAAATCGACCTTTACATATGAGGTTCCCCCACTCTCCCTCCACACCACAGGCTAACCCCGTAACTTGTGGGTCTCCCATCGCAGTAAAGAATATAGATAAATTATCGAAATTGTAGAAGCCTTTCAATAATATATGCATTATCATAGTTCTTTATAGATATTTATAGACTTTTTGGTTTCTACAGATAATTTACACTCTAAGCCCAAGAAATTATTTATGCAATTTCCAAAAATACATAGGATAGCTCGGTGAGAATTCGAGACAGCGTAATCCTTATTAAGTAGTGGAACCTAACACCGCAAATGGTGAAGAGTGGAGAAATGAGAATAATTCATCTCCCCCATGTGGGGATAAGACCCATTACCATCAA
Organism: Eueides tales michaeli; assembly: GCA_018249855.1. Classification (NCBI taxonomy): domain Eukaryota; kingdom Metazoa; phylum Arthropoda; class Insecta; order Lepidoptera; family Nymphalidae; genus Eueides; species Eueides tales. The sequence goes on along the minus strand of DWMZ01005602.1, from coordinate 5,582 downwards.
GTAAGTAATCTGTCGATCACACTGTGCCACAATGGTTTCACTCAGCTTCACGCTTGATCTTGGGAACCTAGTGTTAAGACACTCCGTTCCACTTCCTTTCACCACTTTCCGCCGAATTTGAGCCATTGCGTGTTGAGTGGCGGAACTCAACGCCGCGCTTTTTCCTTGTTACCAGAGTGAAGAAATGACACATTAAATATTAAAATTGAAAATATTAAATATTTAATTTCCTCGATTGGGGATCGAACCCACAACCTGTCGGTTACAGTCACACGCTTGTGCCGCTGCGCCACGACATGCCTCAACGGTTTCAATACAATTAATCTTATCATTAGTAATATTGTAATTATGAAAGTTTGTGAAGATGGATATTTGTTCTTCTCTGACAGATAAACTACTGAGCACATTTAGATGAAACTTACCAGTAATAAAATGCATACGTCCAAATAATATATATGCTAAATTTGTGTACTTTTGTTGCTTTAATGTAACGAATGTTATAAGCGGCACAACCCGCGCGCTAGTAAGTCATAACGCCATATGTCAAGGCTCACAAGGCACATACGCAATTAGACATAAAATCAGTTCAATTAACGCAATACCTACGTTAATGTTAAATTTAATTCTAAAAAGACCAGTTAGAACAACCTGATTAATCAGAATTGGAGACGATTAGAGGCCAAAGCATACATGAGAATGATTGTGGCTTTCTGGGTTCGATTCCCGCTCGAGGAAATAAAAATACTAAATAAATAATATTTATTTTTTATTTCCATTTCCTCGCTCAGGTGACAAGGCGTTGAGTTAAGTAGAGTTCTGTCACTTATCACGAAATGCTTTAGGAATTCGGCGGAAGAAATGTCTTAAATGGTAGGGAATGTCTTAACAATAGGTTTCTTCAGCCTATCCTTCTATATGCATGATACAGCATGATGCAAAAAAAGAATACAGGGCATACACTGGACACCTTAGAGATAATTAACGTTTGATCGAGAGTTTGAGGCCTGTTGTGGCGTAGTGGCACAAGCGTGTTACTGTAACCGACAGGTTTTGGGTTCGATACTCAGTCGAGGAAATGAAATATTAAATATTTTCAATTTAAATATTTAATGTTTCATTTCTTCGCTCTGGTAATAAGGCAAAGCGCGGCGGTGAGTTCTACCACTCAACACGCAACGCCACAACTACGGCGGAAAGAGGATAACGGAAGTGGAATGGAGTGAACACTAGGTTCCCGGGTTCCCCCTGCCTACCCTACCGGGATACAGCGTGAAGCTAAAAAAAAAGAATCGAGAGGAAGTAACTAAGCGTTGTGTATGAGACAACATTCTGTGTGCCCAAGGTAGATCTGACCACAGGTATTTTTAGGCTACATAGAAAAAAATATATGATGCAATATTGCAATCCTTAGCGTGTTCAAAGAAACAAAATCATCAAGTTATTCACGTAGCTTCACGCTGTATCCTGCACATGGCGATGCGGAATTCAACGCCGCGCTTTGTCTTGTTACGAAAAAACTGAAAACATTAAATATGTCATTTCTTTGTGTGAGCACAATCAACTTATTAACATTAATTATAGAAGTAGAGGTATTTAATACAGATTTCACTTATACAATAAAAATAGAAAAAAATATGGCAAAAAAATAGCACTGTTTTACACTATATTTTTGTTATATATAAACAAAATATGCATAAACTTCAAAATTAAAGCCCTTAAACGCTTCCATAGGATTTTCCTTGTTTTTTAAAGAAATACTTTAAAAGAGCTGTTTCTCATCACTTATTACAGTTTTTGTGTACCACAAGTAGGCACTTCAAGATTCAACTTGAGTTGGTTTCAAGTATTCGAGGCCCATTTCTCTTAAACTTCTTAAAGACTTGGAGATTTTTTTATCATTTCCCTTTGCTATAAACGCAGCGCGTGCAGGTAAATATTTTTTACCTTCTACAAAGATTTGCATTAAACATCCTTGGATACTGAATCACTTCACCAATTTTCCTTACAAAGCACGGCGTTTAGTTCCGGCACTATACCTCAAATACGGAGAAAGTGTGGAACGTAACTACTATATTACTACTGAGTTATCTCCGTCTTATATTCAATTTAATCGTTATAAGTACTTACCGACACAGGTCCTGAAGCTCAGCCCGACGAGCTGTTTGAGTGAGAAGGGCTTGGCGAGGCGGATGAAGGAGGTGCCGTTGAAGTACGCCTCGGGGCGTTCCGAGGGGCCGAGCGGGCCGGCCGCGAGGACGCCTGACCATGTCGCTGCCAGTAATAGCGTGAGGCAGGCTGCAACAAAATATAAATGTTTTTAAGTACTTGAAGAAAACATAGAAAAATATTTATAATTATAATTATTTTAATGAAACTCTATTTTACTTTTTGGGATTTGAACCCGCGCCTTTTGGTAATCCTCCAAGAGGTAGGTGCGGGTTTAAATCCGGTTACGTTCAATTTCTTATATAACACTTTAAAAGTAGCAAAAATGGAAACTCCGTTTTAACAAGTAACAAACAATTGTATTTTAAGATGATGTTATCGAATATTTCGATGGTCGCTACGTACAAACGGACATGTCAGAAAGAGAAGGTTTACGGGAGAACGGATTAAAGATTCACTTTGCTATTTAAAAGAGAAAAATTGTTGTGTTAATTTATTTAATTTTTTTTAGACCAAGTCGAATCCTTTTTTTTGCGCTATGTAATAGTACATATATTTATTAAGAACTAGCGTACCACTCCCGGCTTCACCCGCTTTAACTATAGTATTATTATTATTTAAAAACAATATCTCTACATTGAAAACTAAAAACACAATACTTAATTATAATCATTGCAATACAAACATAAAAAAAACGAGAATACAATCTAGGTATAAACATATGACTTGAAAAAAAGCCGACACAAACAACTTTAAAAAAAAATGCGTAGGCATCACGTAAACAACGAGACGGTAACTGTGACAAACGTGAGCGAAATCTCATTATAGGGATTTGTTTTCATGAAACGTGTCACGTGGCAGTCATAATAAAAAAAAAACATTACGCATCTCCAGCATTTTACTATGCGCCGGTACAGAACACGCAGACACAAAGATATTAGTATGAGTGGCGTAACTCAACGCCGCAGTTTCCCTCTCATTACTGAGGCGAGAAAATAAAATATTTAATATTTACAAAGCGCGAACAAGTTCGGAATACTGCGTTAAGTTAAATATTTCATTTCCTCGAGCGAGAATCGAATTCACAACCGTCGCACGCTTATGCCACTGCGCCACTGACCTCTATGGTCATTATTTACAATATTAAAAATATGAATTAAGCCACTAGATCAATCGTAAGCAACATTGCGAAAGTTTCTTGACCGTGATCGTTGTCTATCGAATTAGGTCTCGATACGTACTCGAATATGACAGCTTGAACTAATCGAATTATAATCGATTAGCCACGCATTCGATTCCGATTGTCTCGTGTACAACGAGCTTTATTCAGTGAAAAGTGCAAAATGGGAAAGCTGGCGAAACTTCGAGAACAGCGCGATATGAGAACTGTAGTGTGATGAAAGATAGCATTGTTGGTATGAAAGTGATGTTTTCCAATGTTGATGTGTGGTTACAGTAACTCTTTACAATCATATAGATAATATATAGTATATAAAATATTCTTGACAATAAAAATAAATTTGGGAATATTTATGTAACAACACGCTCGATTCTCCGATTGAATGCACAACAATAAACTAAAAAGTAGGGAAAAAATGTATTTTCTCATACTTGGATTATTCAGATAATGATGATGGTAGCTTGTAGATGTGTCCTACCACTTTGCACTGGATTGTGGTGGTGGTGGTGGGGTTCCAGTTACCAGACCAAAATCATGACAATATTTAATATTTCATTCCTTCGAGTGAGAATCGAATCCAAAACTGTCGTTTACAAACGCACGCCTTTTTCCTGCGCCACGACCACGGCTCGTGTTAAGTAAAGTTAAGTAAATTAAAAATACTTTATATTTTTAGCTATAACATAATTTTAATAAGTACCAGTTCTTCCATCGATAAGTATGAGATGGAACTATATGAAAGAACGAATTATTGTTATTTACTTGTTTCCCCGCTCTAGTAGACAAAGTGGGGCGTTAAGTTACGGTACTCAAAACGCAATGTCTCTTTTACGAACGAAAAATATATAAATAATACAGCGTTAAGCGCCACCGCTAAACATATAACATATTAATACAACAGCTAACGTAAAATATTTCACCAATTAGATAGAACAACAATACATTACGCAGTACCCAAAAACGATCGATCGGTCAACTGTTTACTTCAGTAAATATTCAAATATGATCTTTAACTCAATAATAATAAGCTATATATTTGTTTAGAAAGCAAATGTCGTGCGGTTGGCCGTTTGTATGCAATCGTTGGTGCGATCAAAAAATATCGGACACAGCCAAACGAGTTGGCGAAGTGAATGTTTCTGTTATTGCCGTAGGATTGAAAATTACTTAACAAATTTATTTGTAAATCATTTCATAATTTCATATTAATGTGATTTAACTAGCTGGCATTGCTGATGCTTCTATAGTATAGATTTAATATGTATGACGTCACAAATATTGATTATATACGTGTGACGTCATAAATGATGTACTACAGTTGTGGTGTGATGCAATTATAATAAAATATGTCTATAAATAATTCTAGATTTTCGGTTACGTAAAATAAAGAAAAAAACTCCATAAAACAACAAACTTTTAATAGTTTCCCTAAAACTTAAAATTTATATATATGATAAGCACTATCTATTCTTTCTTATTCTTTCAACTTCACGCTGCATCACGCACATTGCTGTGTGGGCAGAGGGAACTTCGGAACCTATTATTATGACACTTCGTTTCGTTCTCCACTCTCTGCCGAATTTGAGGCATTGCGTGTTGAGTGAAAAATTCAACGCCGAATTAAAACTCATACAACTACCTATTAAAACTCATATTGTAGATCAATGGTAGCATTTTAATAAAACTATGTAATAAATATAGCTGACTGCAAGCGCGACAGGTTGTGGATACGTTACCCACTCAAGAAAATAAAGTATTTCATAGTTGCATTCCTCGCTCTGGTAACTATAGCGGCGTTCAGTTCCGCCATGCAACATGTAATACTTCCAGAATTTGGCGAAGAACAAAAAGCATCGTAACAGAACGGAGCATGTTAAATAACAGAAGGTTCCCGGGTTCCCTCTTCCTAACCTGCTTTGACTGAGATACAATATAAACGTAAAAAAGATAATAATAATAATTACGTTAAGAAAGATTAGCACAACGAACACCGGTACATTGATTACTGTCAAGGTTTTGTACCATCCGCGTTAAAAAAATCAATGTGTGCAAGGTTTTAAAGTAGTCGACAGCGAGACAAGCGCTATTTACTTCATCAAATAAACATATAGGCCTGTCGTGGCGCAGCGGTACAAGCGTTGCCTGTAACCGACAGGTTCTGGGTTCGATCCCCAGTCGAGGAAATGAAATATTTAATATTTTCAATTTAAATATTTAATGTTTTCATTTCTTCGCT
>DWMZ01005601.1:0-10834 GCA_018249855.1 Eueides tales michaeli | reverse complement strand
TAAACGAATTTATTTACGTCTATGTTTGCTGAATTTTCTGAATTGAGAGAACAGTTACTGAACGAATCTATGCAGTTAACTATGTGTCGTAAGATAAGTGCACCTGTCGGTCCAATCAAGCGAGCTATTGGAGGTGTGTTGAATATATGACTACTCAGTATTCGTCAATAATTGCTTTAGATAAGACGTGATAGTAAATTCAAACAAGTCGTATGTTACAAAATCCGAACACTCTTTGAGTTGTAAATAATCAGTAATACTACCTATTACTTATCACTATAATTCAATTATAAAATTGAATATAAAAATTTCGCTTAATATGCAGTTTAAAAAATAAAAGAGTAATTTTATTATTTTACATACGCACTACGGGAAAATAGCTCGTTTTGTTCACTGATACATGTTTTTCAAAGCTTTATTCCAATAGATTAATAAATCGTTACATAAAATATACTGAACAATTATACCATAAACACTATGTTTATTTTTTATAAAATAGATTAATAACCCAATGAGTACTGTAAAATTTATATAGATATCTGATGTCAATTACATTCTGAAAACATCTGTTAATTTATTTATGAATTTATTATGATTTAAGATGAATATGGGTTATAAAATTATATCAATGGTAAGTAGTAGCTAAATAATGTGGCTTTTTTCCTTTTACCCAGTACGACTATGCCATCAGGTTTTTGATGTATCTATTCTTCGTATAGTTGTAAATTAATTTTAAATTTGAATTCGGATTTTAAAAAAGTAGTTATGGCTTTATTTGCTCACTTAATTTTTTATATATTTTCTCACAAATACTTAATGTATTAATACATTTTACATAGAGATTCTCAAATTTCTAAATAGTTAAATTAATATTAAATTAAATAGAAGTCTAATCGTAGATGCATCATCACATCTTGTGTACATTTAATATCCACATGAAACGCTCTTACGGTGTACATTAATTTACCTGAAGTCGCAGATGCCATTAGATCTTTTTTTCTGTTAGCATTATAGAGTATGCTTACCGACAAATATATTAATGTTTTACCTGAACTTACTTCTTTTATTATTTTTATCCTAATACTTCTCTTGCATTAAAGTTTTTAGGAGTTTTTTGGTGGTCGCTGGTTATTGGAAACATAGGCTTATCCGAAAGCTCCTTAGCCGAAATGCTAAAAAAGTTATATTTCTTTTTATATGTTTTATTCGATTATCTAAGTTCATTAAATTCATCTTTTCTGCACAATTACGCTACAGCGACTTACTTCTACCTATAAAGCGGTTTAAAACCTGTATACCGTATAACATGTGTATATGACGTAATAAAATGTAACTTCGACAAAACTTGGCAAACTGTTTGTAGCTCTTAAGCTGGACCGATTTTCATAAAAACACAGCTTAGCACATTGTGACGAACGAGGATTTCATAAAAAACTTCTCTTAAATTGATTGATTTATTCAAAAGATACGGAGCCACAGACAAACACACATACTTAAAGATGGACAGGTTAAATTTATAACTCCTCTTTTTGCGTCGGGGGTTAAAAAAAGAGTCCACATATATTTTTAAATTTAGTTTTAAATATGGTTTAATCCTAATGATTAATCATCATTATACTAATGTTTAAATTCCGATGCTAATCATGTTGTTTATTAACTAAAAGTTTATTTTTTGGTTTTTGTCAAATGTTGAGCTATATTATATGAATATTTTACAACTTAAATAATATTTAATATAAATATAATACGAAACATAAAATGTAACGTCTCTGTCATATATATGTACTACGTACTGTGCACTAACTGGGTCGTCTTCATAGTGGAATACCAAACACAATCTAATGTTATGCTGGAATTCGGAGCAGTTTTTACTTTGTGACTTTGAAGAAATTTCGTTATTCTTCAATATCATTCGGTATCAATCGATAATATAAAAGTTGAATATTGTTTTTGCTCCAATCGATAAAGATATTGTGCTTACTGTTACATATAGCGAGAAAAATACATACTATTGTTTAACTCATTTAATATTAAATAAGAGACATGCTCCATCAATAAATATTAACACTCATATACACATATCTAATGTCACATAAATGTAATTGACATAGTTCAATAACAATTATTATGAGAGGTCATTTAACACGTGGTTTTCTCATCATCATGATCTTATTACGTACTAACTGAGTCATCATAATGTTATATTTGTATGTTACACACGCTATAGACTATTACGCCTGGATATTGTTTAACGCACGAACATTCCTTAGTAAGTAGAACATATGAATATTAGGGATTGTTAATTATTTAGATTAATTGAAAAAAAGTAAATTGATATACACATAAATCATCATTTATAATAAAATTCAAAATATAATTTATAATAAACATATTTTATTTAACATAAGATATATGTCATTTTTTCTACATTATATTTGGTTTTTTTTTTAAAGAAAAAGACAAACAAACAAAATCTACTACCGGTTTACTATAGTTACTGCCTCAGACCTTAGAACCAGCACGAGAAACTTAACGGGGCTATTTTTTTAATCAATTATTTAATTCTAATTAAAGTGAAAATGGCTTTTACTAAGTATAATATTTTAGTTACCACATTTGTGCTAAGTGATAGTGTAGGCAATTAAAAAATTTACATAAAAAAAACCCTTAACAAGCAAACGTTAACATACTTTGAACATTAAGAAGACGGAAAATTTGACGCAGCTTACGAAGGACATCATTTAAGTGAAGAAATAACTTAGTACAAAAAAGCCTGTGCAAAAGGATATTATTTTCTTATTATAATGTTTATTTTTATTTATTTAAATGTTACTAAATTTGATAAGAAAATCAGAAATCAGGAAGAAATCGCTGTGGTGGGTTACACAGCGATTTCTTATTTACAAACCCTATAAATATTAAAATAAGTGGTTAAAGTAAATCATAAATGTAAACAAATACATGTTATTATATAACCTGTTTGATCTCTTGTGCTAGTCGTATCACTTTATAGACAAATAGCTGTGTAAGCTTTACAGATAAAACGATTTACATATAAAGTGACAGTTCGTTAGTTACAGTTTCCAGTACATCTCTTAATCTAGTTAAGATTTTGAGGAAAAAGAAGTTGTGGCGCGTATACTCGATAATAACAGAGTACTATAGTCGATTACTTTTATTTTCATCTGAAAGAATTAATAAGTATTTGTAAAGCTCAGTTTTATTCCCTCTGAATGATGAAATATTTAATATTTTATTATCTCGCTCTCGGAAATCGCAGCGTTCCATCTCTACATGCAACTCCTTAAATTCGGCCGAGAGTGCGGAAAGGAACGGAGTGTTTTAACACTAGGTTCCCAAATTCCCTCTGCTTACCCTGCCAAGAGCGGAATACAAAATAAAGTTGATAATAAAGATAATATTCCTTCTATAAATAATCCTTATATCTAAATAATCCTTTTTCAGGTAAAAAGGAAAGTGTGTTTATTAGCAATAAGTTTTGTAATGTTCAACTCAGTATTAAGTTGCCTAGCAAGTCGTCCTTGGAATATATAACTATGTCATAGTTATATATTCCAAGGACGACCCATGTAGAGCGTTTACTTAGTGTGCCACATGTATTCTAAAAGCATCTGCACGTGGTGTGTCACGAAAAGTTTATGTATCAAACAACTTTGCAGTAACGACAATGTTATTTACCCTGAAGGAAATACTTATGCCCTTCTGCGTGGACCGGACATGTGTCCACGTATAGCGGATACCAACGATGTAATATTTTAAAGCCGCAAAATAAGAATTATTGAAATAAAAATAACCCAAATTTATCTACACATGGCTTTCACACCTTGGAAGTGTAAATTCTATTGGAACAATGAAGATCATATCAAAAAAGCTATGCTAATAGGAGACACTCTTTATTGCGAGTCGTTTGAAATAAACAACCTGTCTGAGAAACCGTACACGACAGGTACTGTAAAAGTCCTATGGGATTATAACAAGGCTTTTGATGGATCGTTTCCTTTCAAAGTGTGCCGATGCGATTTGGATTCTAATTGCAAAGCTTGCCAGAAGAAGTATTGAAAATAGAGAATAAATGGCCAGTATGGATTTTTTAAAATATGTATTGGCTTGCTAACACATTTAAATATGGTCTCCAAATAATCATAGAACATAAATTCTATATATCATGTATCGTGATTATTGTTAAATTACTTATTATTTCTGAGAAAGAATATGACCACAGCACACAGTGTCATCTGCAATTATTTATATTTAGATTCGAGATAAATTATAATTAGATTATAGGTAACAATGTTTGAAATATATAAATACTTTAACATTTACGTTAATTATAAATAAACCTGTGGTGTATCAAGAATAACTTTTGACAACCAGATAATTTAGTTTTTGAAGTGAATATAAAATTTAAGAGCTAATTCCGCGTCGACATGAAGCTCTTCCATGATTATTTTATGAACGTGTTATTAAGTGATTGGAACTTAAATTTTAAATTCGTGATACAACTTCTAGTATACAGCAACACATAAATTAAAAAATGATTGCAATATATGATGTTTTGATACTCATAGTCTTTGTATCGGTGTTAACTAAGATTTCCGTATTTTTATATAAAATATATAAATTAAAATAAATTTTGTATAAAAAAATATTTAAAGTTACAATTACTTAATTTTAATAAGGTATAATTAAATATTCATTTTATAAAAAAAATATTATACCATCACAATCTCTTAGCTTAATAAAGGCGCTCTAGTAACATTACTTTACTAATAGAGAAAGGAGCAAAGATTAAATTTTTAATGAAGCAACGGCGCTCACTTTGAGTCCATTTTAATTCGATCTGGAAGCGAACGCTGCCACAATACACCGCTTTATCGCAAAGGAGGGAATTTAGTTAACTACCTTACTCCAATTAACAAATGTCACGAACTTTTTTTTCGAAATTTCATGAATTATTTGATTTGCGAATCTTTATTGTTTTAATTTCGGCTTACTATTACTGTAAACTAATTGAGAACTGTATATTACTTTCTATGGATAAGATTTATATATGAAATGCAGGCCACAAATTTAGAGTCTTTTGCGAAAATAAGAATGTGTATTTTTTCATATTTGGCGTATTATTAAATATGGAGTGGATATATATATATATATATATATATATATATATATATATATATATATATATATATATATATATATATATATATATATATATATATATATATATACATATATATACACTGGAAAACATATTCGACACTAAATATTTAGTATTGAATTTTATACTCACATAAATTATTAAGTAAAACCATTATTAAAAAAAATAAGTATTTATATATCTCGGACTCTTTAGATAAAGAGAAGCGATTAATTTCACCTTTCGAAAATCAGACTATACGAGGAATTAGAAATACACTGAGTTTTAAAGTGTTAAAATAAGAGTAATTTTTATAATTAAGTAATTATTTATAATTTAAGTAGTAAACAATAAACTATTTCACATTTAACTTTCTTAGGAATATGAAATAAGAAATAAAATGAAGGTGCGACATGAAATGTTTTAAGCAACAACAACTAAAATTAAGATTTTATTTTGCAACAAAGTTCTATTATAAACTAGAGTTCGTGTATTATTAACAAGTATTTCAGCTAACTGATTTTAAAAGTGTTGAGCTAATTTATGTAATTTAAAAGCTGTCGGCTACAGGGGACGGACAAAGACCGAGATACAGTTTGCTCGTATAGCAAAACAAAGTCATTCGGCGATTTACAGGAAAAATGTAAATGATATACAACATTATTTTAAAATGCATTAATGTGTCATTACTTTTTAAAAATTTTTTAGAATTAGTTTTCGAGCCCTTGGGGCACAAGCGTGTAGGTGGAAAAGCGATAGGTTGTTAATTCGATATTTATTATCTGTTTATTTAATATTTTCAAATTAATTATTTTATGATGTCCTCTCTTCTCTCTGGTAAGAAGGCAAAGCGTAGCTTTAACTTCCGCCATTTAACACGCACGCAATGTCTAAAATTTATTGGGAACAGAACGGTCAGTTTTAATACTAGATTCACAAGTTCTATATGCGGAATACAGCGTGAAGCAAAAAAAGTATATAATTAATATTAAAATAGGTTTCCTTATAATGATTAAAAAATGAAAGTAAACTAATAATAAACCGTTCATGCAAAAGCTTTTACTACACAATGCTGTTGAACAGAGTTATTGGCACTATTCGTAAGATATTTTAGCACAAGAGACTAAGCTCTCTATTTCGGATTCAAGTAATTTGCAGTTGGAGCTCTACATTATTAGTAGGTAAACAAAGGTTATTGAGTTATTATACGGTTAGTATTAGGCATAGCGCGATGCCTAAGCCGTCTCGTCTCGAGAGTCGTGAGCATAACTTTGTACGTGTGGCGAATTTAGCTAAGTTACATTCTCTTACAAACTTTAGTTTACATGAATATTTTTTTAGAAAAATGTATATATAAAATATATGATGAAAGAAAAATGAATTTGAATGAAAATTCTTGTTGACCTGATGACAATACAAAATTTTCACATCGACCTGATGTTTTGGCAATAAAAATAAGCCAAAATAAATATTTTTCAGTTTCCCTGGCTATTTTGTTCACGCTGTAACCCGCACACAGCAGGGGAGGCAGAGGGAACTTGGAAGCCGAACTCAAATCAGAGCAAAGAAACTAAAATATTAAAAAAAATATTTCTACGACTCTGGGATCTCGAGGATCGAAACCACAATCTTGGCGTTTACAGTCACACGCTTGGGCCTCTGCACTACAACAGACGCCTCAAGACGTTGTATTATTTATTTTTTTATAAGTCAATTATAAAATAATAAATTAAATAGCCATGTGATGACGGCTTAGAATAGGATCACCCTGGTACTCATGGTGTCGTAAGAGGCGACTAAAGTACGAGTGGGAGAGTCACGTTGTCAGCAATGGCAACGTGCATGGGCAGACTCGACCGGATTGTTACTACCCGCGGCATTTACAATAGGCGTTAAGTAGTGACCTTGACCACTGCGTTTCGCATTGGGTAATGCCGGGCCCCGGTGCCCATCCACCTTAAAGGCCGGCAACGGTTCTGTAGCTTCTTTGATGTTACACGAGGCCGTGGACGGCGGTGCTCACTTACCATCAGGTGACCCGTACGCTCGTTTGCCGTATCTTTTCCTTAAAAAAAATATAGAAATTTAAAATCGATCAAAAATTTCATTTTTTTTATACATCACTATAAATCTTATCTTATCTTATTAATATTATAAATGCGAAAGTTTGTACGGATGTGTGTATGTTTGTTACTCTTTCACGCAAAAACTATCGAACGGATTTTCATGATACTTTGCAGTAATATAGCTTCGATATCAGAATAACATAATAAGTTAAAATTTATAGGGATTTTAACCAACATAAAAAAGGAGGTTTTTTATGTATGGTCCCCGATTACTCGAAGATGGGTGGACCGATTTTCAAAATTCTTTTTTTATTCGAGAGAGTATATTTCACAATTGGTCCCATGGTAAGGAGATCAGGATCTGATGATGGAATACTGGAGAAATCGAGGGCAACCCTCAAATTTGAAAGGCACTGATGCGGTTTTTTCGTATAATAACGCAATTGGGAGACCTGTATCTGACTATCATCTCATTTTATTAACCGACTGCAAAAAAGGAGGAGGTTCTTAATACGTATGTTCCTCAGATTACTCGAAGATGAGAAAACCGATTTTAAAAAAGACTTTTTTTATCGTTGGAGTTACACAAAGATAATTAATTACTGTAGGATTATTTATCTTAAATAGTCCTTAATAAAAGTCCGCCACAGTATATATCTATCTCTTATGTGTAAGTCACTATGACCAAAATAGTGAACGCGGACGAAGTCGTGGGTAACAGCTAGTATATAATAAATGTCAAAATTTTCATTTTCTTTTATACATCACTATAAATATATTATAAACGTCAAAATGTTCATTTTCTTTTATGCATCACTATAAATTTATTAAATATATAACCATATAGATACGTACTAAACACAATTTTTTTGTTTTTCTTATTGTTTTAATGTGGGGTTAATAAGAAACATATTTTGAAGAGTGAATGTTATTTGACGTGTATCGAAAAGCGTAATTTTTAAAGTACCCAGCAATACAAAATTAAGAGCTCTTCTGGTAACCACGATCGCAATTTTCTGCTTCCGCGATTAAATATATAATTTTTTTCGACATAAAGCTATTTAAAATATGCAATCACTGGAATATTTAGTTAAGCGACATTAATAAAAATAGTGTTTTGTAGTAGCCCTAAAACACAAGCCATTAATTCCAGCAATTATAAAAAAATATATAAAAAAAAAATTTTTTTTCTATTTTTAGGAGAATGACTTTTTATTATACTATATACCAAGTTGCGCTAAAAAAAAGGGTATTGTGAATGCGTCTAGATCGGCCGAACTGAACGCTGCGCCTATCTAATATCGTCACTTAATAAATTAAAAAATGTTTACATATTTTTGTTGGGCCTCGATTGTTCATTATTATTATACTAACAGGCGTAGTCGGCACTAATACACTTATTAAAAGAGAAGCCGGCTTCGCCCGCTACTCTGGTATATCTCGTAGAGCCTCGTAGAGTCTGGTATATCCCTACTTTTATGAAATTTGTCATAAAGGAAATCAAAACTCACCATTTAAAACTTAAAATTAGTATGTAATAACTATGTAGTTGTATATAATGTTGGAAATATAAATGTTAAATATTTTTCATTTATAAAACGCCTGTAAATAAATTGTTTTAAGATTTTTTCCTTTTTTGTATGGTAAGTTTTCATTTCATAATAATTTCATATTTCATAAGTGTAGTTCTAAAGGGGGTTAGTATAAGGTAAGTTCAATATAAGATTACAAAGTAATCCTATAAGGGTTCCATTTATACTTTTTGATGTACGGATCCCTAAAAATAGCTTATATGATGTTATTTAACCTTTTTTATGATCCGGTAAATGTCCCATAAACATTAGTTCAGCGTTTCTGAAAATAAGCCCAGACAAAAAGAAAGACAGACAGATAGATACACTTAGAAAAATACAATTATGTATATAGAAGCCAGAGATAGGTAAATGTTGTTTTTTAAATTAATAATATTTATTAATATACTTTGAAGTAAAAACAATGAATAATTCACATATAGGAAAACTAATGAAAAATCCTTATTTATATATAAGAAACGTACGAAAATCTGACCGTAGCGGGATTTTAACCTGCGGCTCTTAGAATCCGTCCAGGCGTTCTAACCACCAAGCCAGACGTTCTCATCAAAATATTTCGAAATTACTAATAAGCTTTTTACAACTTATTTATATTATTAGCAAGACTAGGAAGATTTTTGACGAATTTCCCCTAGCCAAAGATAATTTCTTTGAATTATCGTAAAAGTGTTAATCTACACTTAGGAATGAAAAAAATATATTTAGAAAACTTATAAAAAAGGTTATAAATATACGTATACATTTTATAAAAAGTAATTTTCTTTGTAAGTGTGGATTAACCACTTAAAATGCAACCTTTCTTATAAAACTATTGAGTATAATATAATAATACAAATAAAAAAAATCCCCGAATAGAAATAAACTGACAATCATCACGTTTACAGTCTGATGCCACTCTTCCCTCGGCGCCTTGATAACCTTTTTAACACGATTTATTTATCAAATAAAATAGAATTGCTGTACAAAATAACTAAAAAGATGAAGATAGAATAAATTTGATAAATATATGTATATTAAAAAAAATCACGGTTTAATTCATTTATTAAAGTTATTAGGTTTTTCTGAAAATGGAAACCTTAAATATCTACAAGTTCTTTTAATATTTTTAAAACATTTCGCTTAAATGAAAGGACTTGATTTATAAAATATATTACGCCATGAAAACATCTAAATACATGTTTTTAAAAAGATCATCGTTTAAAACGTAAATATCTATTTTATAAAATACATATAGCTAGTATCTAATAAAAATTTCGTTATGACATAATTAATATTTACATACTTAGGTTCTAATAATAATATTAACATATCCTTATGTTAAAACGTATTTAACTTGAGTGAAATTTGGTAACTGTTACGTATACATTCTGTGAATTTCATTGATGGTTTTGGAGCAAACATAATTGCTCCTTACTGTAAATCAAATTCTACTCGACCTATAATGTGCAATGCGCATACTGCATATGTACGTACATACAGGAGGTACAGCTCAGGTTTGAATTAATTTGCCTGCTTCGATTCCTTTCACACCTACTCTTATTGATACAAAGCTAGAAACATTTTACAATATAACTGCAACATATGTATTTCTTAGGTGTATTATGTAGGTGACATGTATTTAAATACAGAACAAATTCTTAATTATTTTAAATATTTTTTGCATTATATGTTTTGGACACCAAGGCTTTTTTAATATTTTCGTTGAAGTTAACAATTCATAATTTCCATAAACATTCTATTAAATACCATATTTTAAAGCAAGAGGAAAAGCCAACATCTCACTTAAACTCAAAGAAGCAAAGGTTCTTTGCATGACATACTTCGCCACAATAAGGAATTGCCAAAAAGCCAGTACCTTACTACAGGCTTACATAATTGAAATGAATATATCCATACTAATATTATAAATGCGAAAGTAACTCTGTCTGTCTGTCTGTATGTTACTCTTTCACGCCTAAACTACTGCATCGATTTTGATGAAAATTGGCACAGACTTAGATATGAACCTGAGAATG
>DWMZ01005600.1:0-10834 GCA_018249855.1 Eueides tales michaeli | reverse complement strand
ATTCTGATCACTTGAAACTAATTTTAACTAGGGAAAACACGTTCTAACGAAAAACTAGTTTTAACTGTAACATATACAATGGTACTTTTTATTTTCAAGTAAAATGTTAACCCACAACCAACTCTTAATGATTACCGATAACAATCATTAATAATGAAGTTATATCAGATATACGTATATACTGTATGTTTGTGTTATCCGACAAATCTCGTAAACTCTGTGTTGTTGTTAATTACATGTTAATTACAGAAGTTTTAAAATTAAGAGACGCTCTAGAACGTCGATTGTTTGACCTACGAGTTGAAGTTTATTAAGATTTTTTTACTTCTAACTATAATGTTCAGAGGTCGTAAAAACGTACAGTGTAAGTCGTGTAAGCGTGACAGTTGATGGTTTGAATCCAACTCAGGGAATTAGTTATTTTCATTTCTTACCTCTAGTAATACGACAAAACATCATGAGTTTCGCCACCCAAGACAATTTTCACAAGTGAAAATACGAATATGCTCTCTCTCTCTCTCACTCATCTTCACGCTGTATCCCGCTCAAGACAGGGTAGGCAGAGGGAACTTGGGAACCTAGTGTTAAGACACTCCGTTCCACTTCCGTTCCCCACTTTCCGCCGAATTTTAAGCATTGCATGTTAAGTGGCGGACTCATCGCCGTGCTTTTGCCTTGTTACCAGAGCGAAGAAATGAAATATAAAATATTTAAATTGAAAATATTATATATTTCATTCCCTCGAGTGGGGATCGAACGTACAACCTATTGGTTACAGCCACACGCTTGTGCCGCTTCGGCACGACAGGCCTCAACATAATTTAGTATCTAGATAATCCGTTCTCTTATTCTGCCCGAACATTAGCCTGAAAATAAACGCCACACTTTGAAAAATAAAAATAATTGTAATACAGCCGTTCTCCAAAATGAGGATCGACCACATAATTATCAGATTTACAATCAGATGCTGTACTATTGCACCATAACTGCTTCATGAAGAAATATTGTTATAGATAAAATACGCAGAAATTGGGAACAGAGTGTTTTACATTATATTACCTCTGCGTGTCACTCTTTATTAGGAATACAGCGTGAATGTAAAAAAAAAAATCAAATAATTTTGCAAACACTCATGAAATTTGTCACAAGTCCTTGGAGGCCTTAATACCTTACCGAATCAAATACTAGCTAATTTCATTATTGGAATTGGATATTATTATCACAATCATAGGTGATAATTCTCTTTTTCAAGACGGTTAAAAAGAAAAATACAATATAGTAAAACAATATATGATCATCGGGTGTCAAGAAATGAAAGCTATGCAGAGTACGTTCCGTTAAAATTAATAAAGCACTTCCGTCATTCCCCAAACGGAGCATACTGACGATTATATTTCATACATAATTTCTGTTTCTTATATATTTTTGTAGAATCTAGTTAGTTAGGATAGTTGTGGTGATTTTAATTTTTTATGTTATTCCACACTTAGGGAAAAAATACTAAATTTAAAAACGTATAAAAATTTGAACGAAGCAGTATTTGAACCCGCGCCTCTTGGAAACCGTCCAAGCGTTCTAATCTACTAAGCCATTCGTTCTCACCAAGCTGCGTCAAAATTCTTATACGTTTGTTGCAACTTATTTATGTTGTTACCATCTCTGTAGGGAGATATTTACAAATTTCCGCTATATTGGGTTAGTTTGTTTAGAATTATCGTTTGGCAAGAGTGAATGTTATTTATTAAATAATTTTACTATAATATTATAAAGTGTTATTATACATAAAAAAAGGTAAAGAAAAGTTTGGGAAAAACCTGGATTTGGGTCGGCTCTTAAACCCAAAACTTGGATCAAACGGCGACAGCCATATGCAGGACGTGTTACTCGGATTTATATTACAAGAGGGTAACTTTATGGAATGGTTTACATCGTCTAGTGTTATAACGAGATAAAGTCAGTCATAAGTAGGTTAGGAATTTCAAGACATAATGGATCTTAAATAGGTGGAAAACGAACTGAAATAATGACATGTCATTAATTTCACTATACTTTTGAAAACCGCAGAAAATAAGCTTCCTTTTCTGTTTGAACATTTCGTTTATTATCATTATTATAATAGCTAGTAACCTAATATAACGCTCCAAATTAAGCTTCTTTATTCATATACAATTTTAATTTTAAAAGTACCTAAGTTTTAAGTAGCATAAGCACACGGGGTCGTGGGCGGCTGTGATCACTTACCATCAGGGAACCCGTACGCTCGTTTGCCGTGTTTTTTCCATAAAAAAATATTTGTAAGTAAGAATATATTATTAGCAGCTGTTGCTTGTTAGTCCTGTCGTAGTTCAATTGTAAACGAAGATCTTATGAGCTACTATTTTTTTTGACTTTGGCGTGAAATAAATGAAATGCTAACATTAGGATACTCTGTTCTTTGCCTTGCGCCTGAAATCGCAACATTGCAATTTTGCTGGTTGACTGTAAACGCGATGGTTGTGGGTTTGATTCGAGGTATATTTTATTTTTCCTCGTTTGATAAACAAAGAGCTTCAGCTTCACCATTCAACGCGAAATGTCTCGAAAATGCGGCGGAAAAATAAAACTAAGTGTCTTAAAATGTTCCCTTTGCCTACCCTGCTATACGAGAAAAAAAATGAAAC
Source organism: Eueides tales michaeli (assembly GCA_018249855.1). Classification (NCBI taxonomy): domain Eukaryota; kingdom Metazoa; phylum Arthropoda; class Insecta; order Lepidoptera; family Nymphalidae; genus Eueides; species Eueides tales. The sequence continues at coordinate 8,174 of DWMZ01005600.1, read as the reverse complement.
TATTTCTTAGAGCAGTACCAAAAGCTTAAAGATTTTTAGTGTTTTCACTATAGGGTTATTTTCTTACAATATTTTTTCAAAAATTCTCGAATTCTTTTCGATAAATGTCTTTTGCTTCCAAATCATAGAAATTTGAGTAAAACGTGTTTTCACCTCGCACAAAGGAAAGCCACCTCCACCACACCTAAAGTAGTTTATACGGACTACAGCTGCTACTGCAATTTATGCCTTTGAGAAACGATTACGGTTATTTTGTGATTTTCAATACACTTTTCTTGTGTGACAAAATTAAAATCAAATTCGCAACTTAAAATCTTACTGTCTGCATTTATTTTATGATATATAGCTTTTTATTTACATTCAATATATCAAAATTAAAATATTTAGCTATATATCATAAAATTATTTACATTAATTTTATGATATATAGCTAAATATTTTAATTTTTATATATTCGTTATACTTAAATTTTCTCAGGTCTAACATTGGGTCCCCAACGATTCGAACAGCTCTACGTTGTATCAAATGATTCAAGCTGATATTTGGGTACACCAGCCCATAGATGAGAACAGTATTCCATATGAGGCCGAACCTGTACAGGGCTAAACGATGTTATGGCATGAAATACTGTCTCGCTCTACTGTGTCACCTCCAGTGTCTTCGAGGCTACTTGGCCTTGCTTTCCAGATGGTCGCGATACTGGCAGTCGCTCAAAAAGCTCAGGACCAATATACTGATGCTGGGCGCGGCTTTAACGAAAACTGATGATACGACAAATGGGAGTTTTTAGCGGTTAACGCGCGGGCTTGTGTCTTCTGGGGATTGAAGCGAACCTGGTTCTTTTCACCCCATACGGAGACATTCTTGAGGGATGTCTCAACGGAAGACCCAAACTGATTTCGGCACTGGTCAACGTTTTCCCGAAAAATACTTGCACGACCGGAGTATACAGCGTCCATAGTGCTATCATCTGCATAACAATGTATATTAGAGTCCTCCAACATATCACTGATATACAAAAGAAACTGCACCCAGTGAGACAGCTAGCGATCCACTCGCATATATTCTCGGAAAGCCCGTAAGATGGAAGTTTCGCAAGGAGCGCCCCGTGCCACACGCGATCAAAGGCCTTAGTACATACAAGGACTATCTCACACAAAATTATTTTTAACGATTCAAGCCAGTAGGTCTTCAGATTAAACAGTTTTATAATAATTACTATAAATAATATGTACTCGTATTTATGTACACGCGCTGAGGCCCACGAGTAGTACGGCTTACTAGGCTTGCACGCGTTAAATGGTTTTAGTTTAAATAAATGTCACGCTGCAAATTCCTTAGAAAATATTTTATTACCAATCTGTCTTTATTATGTAATGCTAAATAAGGGTCTTCTTTAGCATTACTTTATTAAGACACTTATTATACAAAGTAATACTAACACCATTCTCTAAACTAGTAATTTGCCATCCTATACCAACATAATAGAGGTCTTTAAAGTATCGTTTTACGTTATATATTGTTTTAATTACATGTTAACGATATCAAGGCAAGAACACCTACTAAAATAATATCATACTTGAGTAAGAAATTTATTTAAACTGTTTTTTATCGATTTAGATTTGATACTAGCGACGCCAGATAAGAGCCACTTCGCCCAAACGGATTAGTATACCTAGTTGAGACCATCTCGTTATATATTAAGCGCAAGTTTAAGCCTTTTATTTGATTTTAGTTTGAATTAAATTGTTATCTAGTCTATTTATAAAAAAAAAGAAAAGTTTCTGAAAAGTGCATTGTTGACTCCTAACAGAGATGGCGGCAAACATTTTTATATGGTTTAAATGCATTAATATTGTTCTTCTTTATTTTAATAATTACGTATTTAAAAATTACGTTATTAAATGATGAAAATACTTACAATTTATCTAACCATCCTCGAATACCTACATCACAATTATATTTATTTAATTACAATTGTATATTTAGAATTTACAATATGTCATACTTTTGTCAATTTTAAACAACTAAATTAAAACGTAAACTAAATTAACTAAGAATTTTTGAACAACTATCCGCCACGAGACTCGACCGGCATTTTCTTTTTCACTTTCCTTTTCGTTTGACGTTGACTGTAACTTATTCAGCCAACATTATATTTTATATTTGTCATTAACTATAAAATGAAATAATATTTAAAATTGTATAAGTAATATTTTTTTATATTAACTATATAATTTGTAAAGGGTACGGCTAGTTAGAAGGTGCACTGTAGTATAATTCCACGTTTCTTTTTTAATTGTGTACGAAATAAAAATATTCAGACGTTTCAAAGTAAAATTTACAGAATAAAAGGCAACTATTTCAAAATTTAAAGCATAGCGGAACTTGGCTGTTTCTGTTAAAAACGAAATGTATTTATACGCCTAGAGTAATTTTCTCGATTAAAAATCCAATTTACAGTTATCACGTTTACAGTCTGGGGCACTGTCGCCAACGGCAAGTTGTAAAATTCAATTCGATTCAGACTCGTGGTAATAATAACATTATGATCATTTTTATTTCCCCGCTCTGGTCATAAAAGTTGCGGCATCAGATTTCGACTGAAAATGAATGACAGAGTAAAAAAAAAAACATTCTTAGTTAGGACCAAACTTAAAAAAATAAATCCATATGGAAAATCACCAGATCATTTATAATACAAGAACTAATTATGCAAAAACCAATGACAGAAATTATGCATCAGTTCAGTTCAGTGTAGGTCAGTTCGACTGTAGGCCGTAATCAATTCACACTTTTGTTTTGCTAAGACATTGTTGGTTAATCGCTTTTCGTATATTCATTTTATCAAGTAATCTCTACATTTACAGCTCTCTTGTTCCTCTGTTGAATTTAATATGTTTTAAACAAAATTGCACCTGCAGATATTTATTGCACTGGATGCAAAATGAATTTACTTTTATACTATATTTTGTTTAGTACTTACTGTAAGTCACGAAGTCTGGCCGTTATATCATAAACAATATAATATTAGTTTTCAATTATAAGTTTCACAACACTTATAACTGTTTATCCTGATTAGCTTACGTAGAGTATTCTCCCGCGATTGCTGTTTCTTTCACGAGCGTTCATAAAATCTTCTATTTATTTCTTCAGGGGCAAGCCACACTCGTCCCTCCGCGCCCAGTGACACTGTAAAGACCATACCAGGTCGATAGCAGTTAAGGCAATCAGAAAAAAAAGCAACTGTTTTCATTCGACATTCCAATTCATAACAAAACTAAACTTGCTTAAAAAATATACCACAACTTAGGGAAGAGTAGTAGTAGTAAATTTCTTTTAAATTTCTAAAATTTCTTTTATCTTAAATTACTTTTATTAATTACTTTTCAGAAAACCAAACAATCCTTAGTGACAGGCGAGCGGTGAGTTGTGCTAATAGAAAGTGTCACGAACGTCGATTATAGAGAATTGAACTGATATAAGAGCGGCAAGAAGAATAAAAATAAATAAAATTTAATATCTGATGGGCGCCATTTTAGCGCAGTTAATAATAACACCATATGTAACAGACTTTACTATGTATATGATTATATTAACATGTTCAGTCAGTGGTTGAAAAGTAGGTAAATAAAGTTAGTGCTTAAAATATAAAGTGTAAGTAAAATTTTATAACCAAAAAAAAGGAGAAAAAATAGCGACTAAAAACAGCGATATAAATATTCTAATTTTCGATGGTACAGATTATAGTAATTGTATTAACAGAATACGAATAATAAATTATGTATTTAAACGTGAAGGCTCTGCTTATCAAAACGCGGAATATAAAATATACATTTAAAGAAAATACATCGAGTGGGGATCAAACCCACAACCATCGCGTTTAAAGTTAATGATCAGAACTGCAATGTTGCAATTTCAAGCAGACGGCAAAGAAAACAGTGTCCTAAAGTTAGTATATCAGCGTGCTATTTTTTCCGCGGAACAAAATAGTAGCCTCGGAATCGGTTAAAGACAGAACTGACAAGCAACAGATGTTAATAATAATTTTTAACTAACGTAATTTCTAACGGCTCGAACACACACAATTAGTAAAGTTTATGGCATTATATTAGGTTACTAGCTATTATTGGTGATATTACACGAAATATTCAAACAAAAAATATATATTACAAAATAAAATATTATGGCATAGTGTTAATGTAAATAGTGGTAGATTTCTGCAGTATGTAAAAAAAAAATTAGTAAAATTAATGATAGGTCATTATTTTAGTCCATTCGCCACCTATTTGAGATCCATTAGGTGTTGAAAATCCTAACCTACATACGAATAAGTTTATCTCATTATATCACTAGATATTGTATCGTAGAACATTCCGCAAAGTAATACTCTCGTAAATATAAATCCAAGTAACGCGTCCTGAATACGAATTTCGTACTTTGATCCAAGTACTATGTCTAAGACTGTCTTTTGTTGGTTATGAAAAAATTAGGAGCAATTTCCACTTCTTTTCTTACTCATATGTATATTGTTAAAAATAAAATATAAGTGTATGTAATATAGAGTTAAGTGAATTACAATTAAACAGTAAACTATAAGTTAAAATTAGATTAAATAGAAAAACTAGATATAATAAAATGTTGTATGAATTTACCCAAAAAAAAAGAAAATCAAAAGTAAAATAGAATATATGAAATATCGTAGAGTATAGAGCGTAGGAGGCAACTTAATTGTACAGAGAGACCAACGAATGAAAGAAAGATATAGTATGCGTACTGTGTAGTATGACAGGTACAGTAGTAATCGAACTGGAATAAGTAAGAGCACATAAGGTCTCACTACGAAGGTTAACATGAAAAAAGGCTTGCAAACTATAAAATAGACTACATCTTAAAAAAAAACGCTCCGAAACAAAAATATTTTTTTTGAATTTAAACCATTATTACCTCAGATTACCGCGCTCAAAAAACAAATTTTGAAGATATTGGTGAAGTGACCAAATTACAATTTGTTTTTCGTTTACTTTTTTTAAGTGCTATAAAGAACATAATAATAATTTCACATAAATCGATTATACTTGTTTTGATTCGATTTAAATAATCACAAATGAAAGTTTCAGATACAGCATATCGAGGCTTTAGTACGTTACATACGATCCTTACATGTCTTCGCTTTGGAACACATGTTGCTAAGTATGTACAAGCACCTAATGTTTTCGGTGCGATAGTTTTGATTTATGGATCATTTCGAATTCTAAATTCCAAAATGTTGACTTAATATCACGTTCACTTACATAGTATGAGCAAAATAATATTCTTTTAGCTTAGTAAAAGAACTCTTTTCTTTGGGAAGTCGAAAAAATTTAAAGTTATTTGGTCCAAAATCTTTCCATAGCTTAGAATTCACAGATGAGTTGGTAAAAAAGGATTTAAAATTCAACTCAATTTAGCTTCACGCTGTATCTCACACACGTCAGGGTAGGCAGAGAGAACTCTCCGTTCCAAGTGGAACGGCTCTCGATAAACGCGAAAAAATGAAATCACATTTCATTTTGCTTGAGAAATATTTACTAAAGTTTAGAACACCTTCATAGTAGTGATTAATTTAATTTACTTGTTGTAAGAAAAAAATTGTAAATTATATGTAAGCGACAGCTTGTGTGTTCCTTTCCTCCTTGAGGAAATGAAATATTTAATATTTTCAAATTAAATATTTAATGTTTTCATTTCTTCGCTCTGGTTACAAGGCAAACCGCCGCAAACGGAAGTCCGTTGTAACCAGAGCGAAGAAATGAAAACATTAAATATTTAATTTGAAAATATTAAGTATTTCATTTCCACGAGTGGGGAAGGAACACACAACCTGTCGTTTACAGTCACACGCTTGTGCCTGTGTGATTGACAGGACTTTGCCCCTACCCTGCTACTAGCGGGATACAGAGTGAGGCTGAAATTAAAAATAAAGAAAATAATTAAACGATTGCTTATATATTAGATAGATATTTATATAATTATAAACAAGGTAAATTACCAAAAATTAGCAGATGGCAATGTAACATCTACGTGTAACATTTTAAAAGCATTTATTTTGACAGAGCCTCATATAAAAAGAAGAGCTTTTTATGTTTTTTCTTTACTTATTGTGCAATTTTAAAAACTAAAATCTAGAAATTATATCAAAAGTCTTCTTTCTTTATTTCAATACCTATTTTTTGTATGTAGGGAAAGGTTCAAAATTAAAGTAAAGAACATAATATTCAAACTTTCATAGTGCACTATGACAAATTGCACGGTTGGTATTAAATTCTTAACCAAATGAAATGTAATTTTACATAAAATAGAGTATTCCCTATAGTACAAATATAAATTTAGCAAAATGTGGGAACTTGCAGTACAGAAAAGTATGAATATATTTATTTTAGAGTTAAAAACGTTAAAAACTTTTATTTGCAGTTAATTTCATAAACATTTTTTTTTTAAGTAGGCGACGACACACGGTGCTGCTATATGTAAAAGAGGCTTTTCATATTATTTACTCTTTTTTTTCAGATCCTTACATAAGACTACTCATTACTCTTTTCATTACTTACATAAATATCTAAATAAAATGCAACAATATCGCAGGTCCTACAAAAATGTATAAGACAACTTACGTGAATTCGGAGTTACACGATTTAATTTTCTCGTCTATTCGCTTTTTGGTTGAACCCCGCGTAGTCAAGGTCGAGCAACGGCGTTTGTTTTTGACTCCCCCGCCCACACTGTTATTTGTTCAGCTTACAACAGACACAGTATGCTTGTACTAGTAACGATTTTGTGTTTTTTGTGCGTTGTGCGATAATCTAAGATATTTACTAAGAACTATGGCATCCAAACGAAGTACAACGACTTTGTTAGATTTTATAAAACCATCTACATCAAAGTAACTCATTATATACTTAAGTAACGGATTGTGTTTATACACTTCATAATAATATAGTTTGTCATATTATCTAGAATTAATACCAATTTATTTCTTAAATTATTGTTTTATTTAGTCCCCATCTCAATTAAACGTACTTTGTATGTCTTTATATGCAAAATTGTACTCCGACTTACGCAGATAGCACTCTGTCCCACCTATCGAGTAAGTCCGGGGTATTACTGTATTCGTTTTGGGAATGGTTGGAATGGTTTACGAGATTCATATATTTGATATAATGTAGTAACCCATGATTATCATTGTTTAGTAGGCACATTAACGTAACAACACATTAAGAGTTGGTTGTGGGTTGATATTCCACTTAGAAATAAAAAGTCGAAATAAATTTCATGACAAAGTGCGGTGAAACCATATACGTGCGATGATACCACTATACACGTTCTCGTAAAAATCTTAAATATTTTTACATTTAGAACTACTTGTTCAGAAAATATATAAGAAATTTGGCGTGACTTGAAAATTATTCAAGCGCTCTCTGATTACTAACGTATGACACTGACTAATTGTATATACTCGCATCTAAAAGAATTGATTTTGCAACTACTAAGTTATTATAATATTTTCAATAAGTATTTCTCTACAATCGATTGTCTTTTAGCTGAAAAAATTCCTGCAAACTACCATGATATCCTACACCCCATTAATACATTCAATAAAAATCACAGCTGTGAACTTTTGACATTAGAACCGTGTAATTCCAATGAAATTATATATAGTATATCAATTATTTTCTAAAACATGCTGTGAAAGTTGAGACTTAAATTCGTTAATTGAGCTTGCATTTCTTATAGTAGACGGTAATTTGTTGTAAAGTTGTGCTCTCTCAGATGTGATATCTTTCTTTGCAAATTTTGTCCTAGTCTTTGGGAGAATTAGTAAGCTAGGGCGACGGGTGCTACGCGTACTAACTTGTTTCATAAATGACAATTTAAAGTGTACAGATTTATTAATATTTTTTCTTATTAGAAGGCAAGAATTGTATATATAAAGTTGTTTTAAATTCATAATCTTCGTTTCTTTAAAAATTTTAACTGTAGATGAAGATAACGGATATTTAAAGAGTATTTTTATTATTTTATTTTGTTTTCTTTGAAGTTCTTGTAATTTTGTTTTGTTAGCATTACCCCATACTTCAATTAAGTATAATAAATGGGACTTAACCAAAGAGTTGTAAATATTATAGTGTAGTTTT
>DWMZ01005599.1:0-10834 GCA_018249855.1 Eueides tales michaeli | reverse complement strand
TATATATATATATATATATATATATATATATATATATATATATATATATATATATATATATATATATATATATATATATATATATATATATATATATATATATATATATATATATATATGTATGTATGTATGTATATATTTCACCAGTAATAACTATATATTAAAACTAAAATTTAAGCGGGATAAAAAAATAAAGCAGTTTCTAGATTTTTTTAATTGCTGTAACTTTTTCATCAACGTCCCTTATAAGATTAATTTCAGTATATATTTCATGTACTGACAGTAATTAGTTACAGATTTGTAGTCATAAGTATAGAGGTGATGAAAATGACGACATACTTCTAGTTTTCGGCATGGTATTTGTAGTATGAAAGGAAAAAAGCTTCTATTATATTCTATTTTATTAGGTATCATCACTAGAATCACTAACACTTCGTTATATGGAAATAATTGAAAATTGTTTATTCTTTGGAAATGAAAATTGTTTATTATTCTGTGGAAAGCTTTAGCTTTTTCGCTTATACAATATTTTTGATTGTTATGTAGCTCTAGTTAGTCGAAGCGTGATGAAATAAAAACCTTTTCGATACACATAAATTAGCCATTTAATACAAAAAAAATCTATTCCTACCGGTAGTTTTTGAGGTCAGCTCGTAGATCCAAATATAGTCTACAAAAAATTAGTATACATATATATTTTCTTCTAGGTAGCAAATAATATTTATAGCAAGGCCGCTATTTAATTTATCTTTGTTTCGTAGAAGCGTTACTCGCTTAATCTATTACTCAAGCCCTAAAGATTTGTTAGGTTAAAAATTTAAAGAAATTAATTTATTGAGAGATAGGTCTCAATACATTTTTGAAAATGTTATGCATGCTAAGAAAATGATAGCCTCCAATGAGAAATGAACTTGCTACGTTTTGTCAGTCACTTTAACCTTAAAATCTATTAAATTTTTATGCAAAAAGGAAAAAAAAGCAGCTTCACTTGGAAGGTTAATAAAATAAGTTCTCCATTTTCCGCTGAATAAATGAGACATCGTATGTTAAATAACAAAAAATGTACTCGGCATGCGTCGTGTTTACTCGACCTTACCCCACTGCGTCTCAATGAAAGAGAATCAATAGATGTAATTATCACTATATAGAATATAAGCTTGTAACTACTTTGTTTCAACTTCTACATTATATGTATATATTGAACGACTCATTAAAAGTTTCTAGTGTAAGTAGCGGTATCGTTAGAAGGTTTATTAGTAAGTAGAGTACATTTTAGTTCAGTATTTCGTATTGATTATTCTGTACAGAGTTGTTTTTAAAACTTACATGGACACATGGGTTTTAATAATTTAACTAAAATATAGTGAGTAAACTGAGAAAGTACTTTCGAAATACTCTGTTTTCCGCTTTCCGTCTAAATAGTGGAATAATTTTCCTTCACTTAACATGCAATGTCTGCATGTTGAGTCACGGAATTAAACACCGTAAAGCGCGGTCTTGTGAGAAATTACGATAGTATACTGTTACTCTCTGCCTTACTTGATTGACTGAACTAAACGCCGCAAGCAGCTAGCTTGGGAGAAAGCACGAAGGTTATTTCTATAGCCGCGTTTAATTTAATACAAAATCTAGTTTGATCACGAGTAGCCCACAGTATTAGGAAAAGATTATTTCCCAACTGAAGCGTAAAATCCAATGAGCAGATGTCGTAGCCATATACTTTGAAAATAACAGCGAACTAGTATTAACTTTATTGCAACTATTTAAAGTTGATTTTTGATTGACACGTTCTTAAGCCGGTTTACGAATCCTGGTTGATTTTATATATATTCTTTTTATCAGACTTTTTTTTAGAATATTTTTATTTCTAAATAATTATAGATATTTTTTAAGTTTTTTTAAGTAATCAATTGTACATACATTTAAGATTTGGTAACCACTTTAGAATATGTCTGGTGTATGTGAAATCTATATTCATCCACCGATATAAATAAAAATATATATTGTTAAGATCACTTGAATTTTATGCAGAATAGCTAACATTTTCTTATTGTATATGACAATACAATTCTATTTTTCGATTCAAAAAATTAATAATTCTGGACTAAAAATAATTCTTAATAGTGTAATAATTTAAATAAATTCCGACTGTTAATTTAAAATGATTTTTTTTTCTTCTTAGCACGATCTAAAAAGAAGACAAAGGACAGGAGCAGGTGGTTTTTTTGGTTTTATGATATTTATTTTATTTCTAACTTGTGTGTTTGAATATAATAAAGGTAGACTAACATTAAACAAGTAGTTATAATATGAGTAGTTATAATATAACAATCGAGTTAATTCTAACAATAATGTCTAATTGTCACATCTAAAAATAAATAAACATTATTTTTGGATTTCATTTTTATACGATTGTCAATTGTGTTTCTTTATTTTTCTTATTTTACGAAAAAGAAAGGAAGGAATTCAAAGAAATTCTGTCCAATAGAAATACATTTTGTCTCAGAAGATAAATAAAGCGGTAGAACCAAGTCGTATATGTATGTTAAAGTATGATTTAGGACTTGCAGCCTATAACAGGAGCACTGGTTATTTATCAACTAATAATTTGATAAAGAATAAGGTGTAGTTAGAATAAAGTGTGCGTATGTTGCAATCAATACAACTACATAAACAGTACAGTTTAGTAAGCCAGGTGCGTAATGCTAGATGTTAGATTTTAAATTTGTCCCATGCTGTACCTGTACGTGAAGATGATCAACAAAAACTAAATAAATAATTGCGGTGATAAACCAGGCAAACCCGAGAGCCGGTCCCTACTAAAATATATAATGTTGTCTCTCGTTTGTATAAAAGTTTTTAAGATTAATAAGCATTTTTCATTAGTATACATAAATGAAAGATCCACAAGAGACCAGCTATAAGCTATAAACGATTGACCAAAATGGTTTAGACCGAAGAAAGTCATCATATCATAAGTGTAAATATAGTAAATAAATATTATTAAATACGCAAAACATGTAATTAAAGAACCAATAAAGTGAAAACTGGTTATAAAGAATTGCCATAATTTCATCGTAAAATAATTAATTTATGATATTTTTTTATCAGATTTCAGTAGAAATATCAATAGAAAGACATATATTAATAGAAAGAGTAATTTAGATAGCGACTGATAACACGTTAATCCTTACCAGTTAATTGTCGCCACTGTAATGTGATTATTTACACTATCGCCTAAAAATCTTTGTTCTACACTGGGGTGGATATATTGTAAGCGTATTGATTGTAGGATCATTCCCCACTTAGACAAATGGTTATATGAACATCAAAGTGTTATTATATTAAGCCATTCATTAAGTATGCAAATTATCGAATAAGAAAAGCTATGAAATATTTTAAATAAAAGGAAAAATAAAGTTACAGTTAAAAAATCGCAAAATGGTCCTGGATTTTAAATATATTAAATTCTGATCAGTGTTTTAATATTGTTAAAAATATAATAAATCCATTTAAAAATATACAAATAAAAACGAATAATCTTGAGAATATTCTATATTACAATTTAAAAATTATGAAAAGACATTTGTGTCATATAAATGATTACACATCAATTTCGAATAGAATGCGGTCCGGTTTCGGTCTACTTCAAAGGAATCATTATCACTTCTAAATCCTACTGGGTTTTTTGCGCCGGCTACCACCGTATTATAGAAGGAATGGTAAGATCGTACTCCTATTGGAGTCGAACTAGCCAGAATATTTTCAATATAGTTAGCAAGGTTAATACAATTAAATAATACTCTACAGTCATTTTCCATGGTTGATTATATATGCCGTTGACGTATTCATTGATTTATATTGACAGCTTAAAACAAATGTCTGGAAGTATACCGTTTAGAACTGCAATAGCATGCTATACATGGACTGCATAGACTTGAACATCATTCATGTTAGAAAAAACCAAGTACTTTGGATCCATTATAAACGAGTTCGGAGCCATCGATCATGGTCTCAAACCAGGATAACCACCGCTAGGACCAAGTAGTGGATGGAAGGTTACTGGTCTGCGCCGGTAAAACACCGCCCAAGACCAAAGGTCTAATATACAAAAGTATTATCAATTATTAATACATATACTTTTTTAAATATTTTAATTTTTATATAATATTAAGTTGGTCTTAAATATGGAGTGGAGCCAGTATATAACACTACATTAAATAGCCGAGCCCTGGTACATTCCTATTGTAAGTGGAAGATCAATCGACAGCGGACCAAATCATACTTTTTTACAATTAAACACTTAGGAACCATTGGTTTGAATTGATTTATATGTGTTAGATTAAAGAAACCAACACTAATGATTTATTTGGCAATGAATTGAATTCATGCGAACTGCGCAGAACGGAGTGTCTTGCCAATCAATTTTCTTTGCCTATCCTATCACATAGACAACATGAATAATATGATAGCATAATATTACATCATATGTGATTAACCTCCTAATATAGTTATTCGTTTCCCGATAATGACAACGTGAGTATATATCGAATATTTTATTCGCTCGTATATATTTTATTAGTACTATTTAATTGTCCTTACCATATTATATGGGCTTTTATTTAGACGGTTTTACTCAATGCTATACTTAGAAATGAGTCCATGTGATATTTTAATGTATAATTATTTCCAGTACTAACTGAGTGGAAATTCAACTCACAACAATTAAGATGGATTGAGGTTATTGTGGCGGTGTGGCACAGTGTGTCAACTCGACGGTTGAGAGTTCGAAAGTTTAATAATCTTTCATTTAATAGATTTGGTAATAAAAAAAACCCCGGTGCAGAACACCGCGATCTTTTTTATTACCAAATTCTGCAGTGACCCTAATTAAAATTGACAACACGTTTCACGTGTTCGAGAGCAGTGACACATACGTGATGTTCAAACTTAAATATGCATTTGTCACACAATGCCTCAAAAATTGGATGGATTTTTCGACACATTCTGTGTAGAGTGCCACTACACAGAATGTGTCGAAAAATCCATCCAATTTTTGAGGCATTGTGTGACAAATGCATATTTAAGTTTGAACATCACGTATGTGTCACTGCTCTCGAACACGTGAAACGTGTTGTCAATTTTAATTAGGGTCACTGCAAATCAATCTATCGTAAAACGGATATTGGGAATATGCTGTTAGTTATGAACAAGGTATTTATTCTCCACTGACATAATGTTGTAAACTAAATAAAAAACATTTAGTGACTTGCTAGAAATATTTAATCACCGACAGTCTGAAAGCGACTTTTTAATGTGATATATAGAGCTTTAATCGGTGGAATGACTATATTTGAGCGATTTTCATTTACCTCATCTGATGCACTAATCTGGCGTTAAGTTTTACCATTCAATTTGAAAATGTGAATTTAAAGGTAATGGAGCGACGGACTCTTAGCGCTTTGTTTACTCTGTCTACCTTGCTATGCTGGAACGTAATACTACTAGTATATATTTTTAGGGACATAGTAGACTTAGTTTATTTTAGTTGATTAGATATGTTTTACAAATCGAAGAATGTTAGTTTTAAGCATGACTCTACGTAACATTTCGCCTAAAGCAATCGTGGAAGAGAGAGCGTGAACAAACAACAGAGTAGCTAGTTACTGGTAATTATTCTGTATAATTTAAGTAACGACATATTTGAAAACGCTCAATTTCAATTTTCAATTAAAAGTACAAAGAATCATTATGATTAATTTTATGAAACTGTGCAATTTTTCATCAATGTACATTACTACGTTATGACGTTTTTACGCAAAATATTGCCCGTAAACCGATAGACAACTAGTTTATTGAGATAGAAGGAGGAATGGTTTTAATTTTATAACAAAAAGTGTATGTTTTTAGATAACCTTTATTAGGGGCTTGATACTTTGGCTTTGCGTAGATCCCTCGCTGTAAGTTCTCTACCGAATTTATCACGGGGAGTGTTATGGAAAATGCCGCTGAATTTTTTAACCGCACAATACGTCACAAGCTAAGGTACCATCCTCATCATATGATGAGGATGGTACCTTAGCTTGTGCGATTGGAGTGCCACGTAAACACGTGAATGCGGTTTCGTAGGAATTTCCTTCCACGCGCCACACATCTTCAGGTCGATACGACATGGGTACCTTCAAGAAGCTCACCCGTCAGGTGACCCGTCAGGTGACCCGTGCGCTCGCTTACCTTGTTTTTTCGATAAAAAATACCTATATGTTTTAGATTCCTTAAACCAGAGGGAAAGCAAAAACATAATTACAGTGGAATTATCGTATAAGATAAAATGCTTCTGTATAGAGTGGAGTAAATTTGAGACATATCTACTAGTATTTTATAGTTATATAGCCCATTTATATTACTGAAGTTTTTTTATTTTCTCTTATACCTACCTATACTTCATTACTACATTCATAGGTAGTAATGTAGTTGTCCTGAAGAGCCTCATTTGTAACTGATGCTGCTATATCGAAAAAGCTAAAAGCTAAAAAAATAATTGTGTTATCATGAATAATTTTAAGCTTATCGTAGCTTAGAAGAAGAAGAGTGTAATTGCAAACGCGAAAGGTTGCGGGTTCGATCCCCACTAGAAGAAATAAAATATTTCATATTTTCAAATAAAATATTTAATGTTTTCATTTTTGCGCTCTGCTCTGCTTTCGCGCAATAATTAAATAAAATATAATAAATAAATCTGGCAGAAATTTCTGATGTCCCCAAAATTATCAACACACTAGGAATAAAAGTAATGCAGATACCGCAGCCATATGTACTATGTTCGTAATGTAATATAGTATTATAGCTGTTAACTTATAGAAGTCTAATTGATGTCGTTTACGCCATACGCGAGATTCCATCATTGACCAGGGATACCACATATCCCTGGTCAATCATAGAAACTCGTAGTATTGGTTAAAAAGTACTAACCGCTTACGATGCCCAGGGTATGACGAATGCAATGGTTATATAGAAGAGAATACAACGTCGGCAACATTGTAAGACAGCGTGTCACAACAATAACGTGACGCATTCCAATTGCAGCCCAAATTACCTCTGCCTATCTTAATTTCTGAATACTATTAAATAAACAAATTGAATCTTCATTTTATGTGAGGATAAAATTTTTAAATTAATTTCGTTATATAGAGCACATCACATTAATTCACTTGTAATTTCTATCTCATAAAGGGAAAGCAAATGTCAAATTGCGATTTGCCGGCGGTAATGTGACTCGATGATTGCTTATAATAGCCATTTACCATATGATTATTTTTTTTCTATTGGGTTGTTTTTTGATGTGTTGAATCACTTAAGAATGAGCTTTTATTGAAACTGCCTTATTAGAATTTGTCCATTTTTCCATAATTCGATTGATTTGAAATTTGAATTGCACTACGACAAAATGGCGAATAGCAATAATTTATAAAACCCACCTAATGTAGGTATCCAATGAAATAAAATTCGCAAATACAACAAATCGCAAAACAAATCTAGAGCTGGAGATGGAGTTAGAATAAGGGACTTCTGAACTAAGAAAGATAATGTTAGCGAACATACACCACCGGCTTATTTGAACTTATTCGATTTGTTTTGCTGAGTAATTTTGTGCTAATTTATATCTAGAGTCTGAAAATGGAAAAAAAGCCTTTGAGATTCCATAAAAAAAAAATAGTTTGATATGTGTACAACTCACCTTTTGAGTAACAGCTAGCTAATTCGAAGAACGTGAAAAGAAACTTCAAATTAAAATTAATTCAAAGTTTCATTTCACGTTTATAGCTGCACTCTTGTGCCTCATTAGTAGTTCCAAATATTAATAATAAACTTTCTTCCGCTACTGTAACTCCGCAATACATAGTATAAAACGAAGTCACTTTCCGCGCATGTCCATCTTTAAAAGTATGCAACACAATTTTTTTAAATATGCTTTTAAAGCACATTTCGTGCTTCGTGCAAAATTATTAAATTAGTATGTTGCTTCAATAGTTAGCTAATATCTGACAACTACATGTAGAGTTGATATAGTTCAAACAGGCATATGTAAACAGAATTGCGGGATCCCTATTTTTAGATACGTCATTTCGAGCTTTCTAATGTGAGTCTAAGAGCTCCCCAGAGCGTCTTCTTGGAGGCTTCAGGTTTGGAGAGAGATATTGCTACACAATTGGAGATAAATGAATAAATGTTTTTTTACTTAGGGTTATATTGCTGTAAAGAAACTGTTCGGAGATTTTTAACGAAGGACTTCCTTTATTCGTACCGAGAATTCTGTATTATCGGGTAGTGTGGGTGGTCACGCTATGCCCGAGAAATTCTCCAGGCAGTCGCAGTGGTTTACCCACCATATGGTAAAGCACTGCGACTGCCTGTAAAGCTTACAAGCTTGTAAACCTTTTGTAAATGCAAATTTTACACTAAGACTAACGAGTGGAGTATTTAACTGTGAATTTTCTTTATCGTTTTTTATATTTTTAACGAAGACTTACAATCTACTCCACAATGAATACCATGACGAAACTCAAAAATTAAGTAGTTAGTACCTTTAATTTTATAGCAACTATATCAACATTTAAGAGTGTCTGTCAACTTTTTAACTTTTTAACTTTTTCATGATTCGGGAACAAACTAAAATAACGCAAATTTTAAACATGTTTTCACTCTCCCCTTTTTAGACTAGATAATAATTTATTTTATCTACTAGATAATATTACAGCTGTTAATTAGCTAATTTAGTTGCTCGTTTGTTTACCAAAATACCGGAAAATGTTTGAAATATAATAATGGTCTTGAACAATAGAATCCACAACTACTGAAATTACATTACGACACTATTCAACAATCAGTACTACAAATTATGATATACTGGTATTAAGCCTATATATTGTCATAAATTTTAATTTTACTAACACATTTATGGCTATAAAACCAGGTTATAACATTATCAGTGTTTATATGATTTGATATAATTTAGTTAATCAGGTGAATCATGTTTGTTAATCCTTTCTTTGTATTAGGTCCTTCTTTGCAATAGCCACATTCACTACAGTAACAAATTCTATACTTTCTGTTAGTTGTAGGATTCCATATATGGGCTACATGATAGTACGCGTGGGTACAATTATTGCTCAATACCAAACAAATCTAATTTCATTTTGGTATAAATTTATGACTTTAACGTCCAGCCGTAAGAAATTCGGAATTATTTCAGCGGTTATATAGTTTTTAAGATAGCACAAATTGCTTCACGGTAAAAAAATTAAAAGAGACTAAATTAATCTTTTATATTTTCTTATTTCTACTTCACTGCATCAACACATTAGCAACAAATTAAACGTCAAAATTCGAATAGATGTTTAGACTTGATATAATGCTAGCAGTAATCACATTTTTTTACCTATGCCTACCCTGCTACGTCCTGGATACAGTGTAAAGCTAATAATAATAAAAATAGTAATCACATTTTCTCAATCCACTTAAGCAACAAAATCATTATTTTGGTAAGTAATCTTACTAATATTATAAATGCGAAAGTTTGTACGGATGTGTGTATGTTTGTTACTCTTTCATGCAAAAACTACTGAACGGATTTTCATGAAACTTTGCAGTAATATAGCTTCGATATCAGAATAACATAATAAATTAAAAATTATAGGGATTTTTAACCGACAAAAAAAGGAGGGTGGACCGATTTTCAAAATTCTTCTTTTGTTCGAGAAGGTATATTTCACAATTGGTCCGATGGTAAGGAGATCAGGATCTGATGATGGAATCCTGATGAAATCGAGGGCAACCCTCAAATTTGAAAGGACTTCTCATTTAGTCTAGCAATAAAAGAATATGAGTTACTATCCTTACCTGGGCTAGTATCACTTAAATCTGTCAAGACATTCATGAATTCTTAAGATAAAAAACAAGCATCCATTTCATCCGAAGATTTAACCAGTAGGATAACAGATAAATCATAAAATGGGTAAATACAAATTAAAGGGAGGAGTCAATTTTTAGCAAAATAATACAGTCATAAAACAGTGTTATTGGAATTAAATGTGGAATCAAAGCTACATTTATCACTACAAATAAATCAGAACGACGAGGATTAACAAAAATTATAATACATATACATACATAATAGCTGAGAAGCAAGAGAAGTGAAAGAAAGGGAAAGATCAACAGCAGTCCTTCGATTCTGGACCTTTTTGGACTAACCCTACGTGTCGTTGAGCCATCATATTACAGAACACAAATAAAGAAAGTAAATAATGTAAAAGTAATAAATTGTTTCTTTAAAAGCATAGCTTATTAATAAATTGATATTTATTTAAAAGGGATCTAATTTGAACATAATTAATGATACAAAAAGAAATCTATCCCACATTACAGGCTTCTGTGCCTCTTAGTTTTTTAATGTGAGGAAACTATCCATTTATCTTCAAATAAGATTTCTAGGAAAAGTAAAATTCTGTAACTGACATTTTAGAAAGAGTAAAAACTAATTAGTTAAATTAGTTTTGAGAAATCGTGATTAATGCTAGCTTAATTTCAAGTCATCATAGAATGTGTGAAAACTAACAAAAAAGTATTTTGATTTAACGGTCAATCTGGTCTGGTGTGTGTGTGTGTGTGTGTGTTTGTTTGTGTGTGTGTGTGTGTTTGTGTGTGTGTGTGTGTGTGTGTTTGTGTGTGTGTGTGTGTGCGTGCGTGCGTGCGTTCGTGCGTGCGTGCGAGCGTGCGTGCGTGCGTGCGTGCGTGCGTGCGTGCCTGCGTGCGTGCGTGCCTGCGTGCCTGCGTG
>DWMZ01005598.1:0-10835 GCA_018249855.1 Eueides tales michaeli | reverse complement strand
AAGGACATGTCCCGCTGAGTTTCTTTCGCCAGTTCTTCTCAGGTCTGAGGCAGTAACTTTAGTGAACTGGTGGTAAATTGTTTGACGTTCAAAAAACGAAGCTTGTAACTTCTTATTTTGAATAAAATTATTTGAATTTGAATTTGAATTTGTACTAAAAGAGACTGTTCTGAGTTACAAATCTAATCTGAGGGTTTCGATAGCCAATTATATTTTACACAGAAAAACATTTAATTAAATATATGTATAGTTTTAAGTACTCCCTATATTTAAATTGCTTGCGAGTAAGAAGTCAATATAGTCAAGTCCCCGCCCTACTGTAAAGACACTGAGTGTAGAGTAGCCTACCTCAAAGCTTTCTTGTTAAAAAAGCGAGGAAAACATCATGTTCACAATTAATATTAAATTAACTTTTCCCTAATTTTACTCATAAAACATAATAATAATGAAAAATCTACCTACTGTTACGAACATAAGGTTTATTATTGTATGAATTTGCTGCCCAAAGCTGATAGAGTTCATGAAATCCGCCCCAGTATATCAAGTTTCCGTGGTGTAGTGGCAGCACACCTGCTTACAACTGCAGGAGACTCCGGTTCGAACCCGGGCGGAAACCTTTAACACACTCCTCGCCGCTTTTGCACTTTTTGATTTTGATTGCTTATTTTTCATATATTTCTTTGATTCATATTTTTTTTTCAAGTTTTGTTTTTTTGGTCTTATTTTAAGAACGTGTGATGCAGAACTATTTTTTATGAATTTCACCTGTAAATCCCCTCTACCTTTGTTTATTTTGGAGCAACATACAGGTTATACTTTTATAACAGAATTGCCACGGTATTGCCATGAAGTCATCTATGGTCGATATAGGTCATTAAAATTTGTAACGTTTTAGAATCGGTGCTCTATCTAGAAATTACTCTATCAGATCCTCGTGGTGTAGCGATTATCACAGCTGCCTTACACGTAAAACGTCTCTGGTTCGAGTCATAATTTTTCTTGATTTTCAGTTTCTTATCTTTGTTATATTTAACTTTTTTTCATTCACATTTTTATATACACGTTTATACTTAATGTTAAGACACCGATTTCCACTTTCCGCTGAATTGGAGACGTTACATATTCAGTAAAGGAACACAACTCTTGTTAGCAGACCAAAGAAACGAAATTATTAAATATTTAATTTCCTCTAGTGGGGATGGAACCCGCAACCAATCACGTTTACAGTCACACGCTTGTACCCCTGCGCTACGACTAGTCTTAAATAATTTGATTATTTGTTAAAATAATAATAAATCTCAAATATATTATTTAGATACAATCTAAATTATATTTGATCGTTGCTACGTTAACTGCTACGCGCGAGCTACAAGTTCAAGATATACGTCTACGATCATATAATATAAAAAACTACGAAATAAATTCCGATTTTGAATAACTATCTGACAATAATCGATATACTGTTTAAAACTGTACGATATTTTTTATATCATTATGAGATGTATCTGTTTGTCACACGCAAACCAATGATATTCTCAGTCATTTCAGCTGCACTAGGTACTTAGTTGCAATCTGTTCATACAGTGACTCTCTCAATGAAATTTTGCAACTCGTGTTTGTATAGAGTGATATGTATACGGAGTGTACCTGTAGTACGTTCGTATCACAAGTGTCATTAATTTTAATTAGATGTGATATGTTAGGTTCCCTAGGTTGAGGATTATAAGATCGATAGATGTTTGAAATAAAATAAATATTAACTTAAGAAAGATATTTATTCAATATGCAATATTTTAAGTTACAGGGCCACCAGAAAATTTAGTACTAAGACACTCAGTTTATCAGGCACCGACAAGTTGTCGAGACATTGAATGTAGAGTAGGGAACCTCAATATACTGTTACCAAATTCAGGAAGAAATCAAAACTATTCATTGCCATAAATGGGAATCTCACCTACAAAACACTATGTATACAACTTGTAATAAGTAGTCTTCAATAAATATTTGTTATACACCTATGCATTAAATCATAATTTCTACTCTTAAAACATAATTACAGTAAAACTCAAGTTAATTATTGTTTATTATTGTATGAAGCTATATCAGCTTCATGAATTATATATAAAAATATTAAGCATCCGTGTTGTAGTGGTAGCACACCTGTTTATACTTTGGTTCGAATCCAGGTGGAGACCGGAGACACACGCACACAAACACTCCACTCAAATTTTGTACATTTTGATTTTTTAACTTCACGCTGTATCCCGCACAAGGCAGGGTAGGCAGAGGGAACCCGGGAACCTAGTGTTAAGACACTCCGTTCCACTTTCGTTCCCCACTTTCCGCCGAATTTTCAGGTATTGCGTGTTGAGTGGTGGAACTCAGCGCCGCGCTTTGCCTTATTACCAGAGCGGAGAAATGACACATTAAATATTCAAATTGAAGATATTAAATATTTCATTTCCTCGACTTGGGATCAATCCCAGATGGCGGTTACAGCCACACGTTTGTGCCATTGCGCCACGACAGGCCTTTTGATTATAATTTAGTATGTTTTGTTTATTAATATATATAAATAATAAAAAATATTAACGTGGAAGTAAGTAATTTTTTAGAATAATTACATGTATCAACTGCAAGTTATTTTTTCGTAAATAGGTTTTAATATTTTTTCAGTTTTTATTTAGGTTTTATGTTCTATTATGATGTTTTTTTAGCTTATGGCTTACAATGTGAATTAATTAATGTGATTTAATATTTTTTAATGGTAAAAAAACATATATTTTGTTATGAAGACCTGGTAATATAACGCATAAAAATTGCAAAAGAATATTGAAAACCACAAAATACGCAATAAAAATAATTAATACAAAAGAAAACAAAAGAATAAAAAGACCAAGTAGCTATGTCTCCGCTCGGGGTCGAACCGAGGACCTTCTGCGTGTTAGGCAGATGTGATAACCGCTACACCACGGAGACCTGATAGCTTACAGTATATTCTAGATACAGTAGAGTTGTATGTAATGAAGAGTAGCTCTCATAAAATCAATATCAAATAAGGGAAACGTTCTCTACAAGTCTAATACATAAAAACTTAAAAAAGTGAACAAAAACGTGAATAAAATTAATATATAACCGATAAACATAAATAAAACATATTCTTTTGTTAATATAATATTTAAATGGCTTACTATTTTGGCTTACTATTTTTTTTATTTAAAAAAAATAATACGACTAATATAAAATAAAACATCTCTCTATTCTATAAAATACTTTTTTGTTCTGTACGATTTTTTTGTATAATAAATAGTTGTTGATGTAGAAAATTGATATTGATTGATCGAGTGCAAGCTGGAAGAAAAGGTGATCGAGAATATCGTGTATTGTGAGGCACTCGCGTGAGTGACTATAATATGGAAAAAAAAAATGTTGTGATTCTTTATGAATTTGGATCAAGATGTAAATTGATTTTTTTTGCTTTAGATAAAGGTGTAGAATTAAGAATCTGATCGTTATATCTTATTTTTTACTGATGTTTTCATAGATTGATACATGTTTTTTCGTTTAATTTTCGTTTGCGTGGGTGAGGGGGGGGGAGGGAGGGGGGTTTGGCGAGCGAAGCGAACAGTAATACATAAAATAAATAATAAAATCAATATTATGATTTTATTATTTAGTTATACTATCCATAGCATTGATGCTGTGCAATAAAGTATATATGAGAATTGTAACACCTAAAAAACGAAATATTACGTATAGATCATTGCATCGCTTTGTCTTATTACCCGAGCGGCAAAATGACAATAAGTCATTATCGCTTGAAAATCTGAACTTACAATCCTTGCTTTAATACGTCATAATAACGTTAATTTACTGACTTCATTATAGAATAGCTGTTTAATTCGTTTTTCAATTACATTCATATATTTTCATTTCAAAAATATTTTTCTAAATTTTATAATTTTAATTAAATAAAATATTATTGAATTTACAAAAATCGGTAATGTACGTAATATTTATACTAAAAATAAGTTTAAACTTAGTGCAATTTTAACTCGATTGCATCGTGTCCGTTATTTTATAGGACAATGTGAACGCTTTTACAATAGGACCCCAGAAAACGTTCAAGTCTATTTCACAACAAAAAAGTTGTGAAAAGACGTTTGTTTGTTAAAGATTATTACCAAATCAATGATTTTATAAATTATATTAACACATCTTGTGAATGACATGCTAGCTCCAGGCTATTTCAAATGTATGATTGTCATTTCTAAATAGTAAGATGTAAATTTAATTTAAAAAAGAAAAATATCCCGCTAAATTTC
Organism: Eueides tales michaeli; assembly: GCA_018249855.1. Taxonomy (NCBI): domain Eukaryota; kingdom Metazoa; phylum Arthropoda; class Insecta; order Lepidoptera; family Nymphalidae; genus Eueides; species Eueides tales. The sequence goes on along the minus strand of DWMZ01005598.1, from coordinate 6,510 downwards.
TTGCGCCGGTTTTTGTCAGATCTTTATATACAGATCTTCTCAGATTTGAATATAGAAACTTGCGCAAGAAACTTAGCAGGATGGTCTTTTTTTTGAAAATACATATGTATTCATCTTGGCAGTAGCTTAAATGAACCGATGGTAAATTAAAAATAGGTTTTAATCTTCTTATTTTAAATAAAATTATTTTTAATTTACATTTATATTTCAATCAGGTATTTAATATCTACACCACAGAAATCTACTGTTAGAGCTTATTATTATGGTAATACTGAAAAGCATTTTGAGCTTTGATTATTCTTATTCAAACCTGTAATTTATCTAGATGTGGGTTATACCTTCAGTTCCCATCTGAATGAATTATATATATTTGTTTAAGTGCGGCGTTAAGTTTCGCCATTCAAAACGATTTATTTGAAATGGGCGTAATTAAACATCGGCTTTGTTGTACTAAACAGACGAAAACAAATTAAATATTTTTTAACGAAATGATCGAACCCACTACCCTCACTTTAACGAGAACAGTCATGCAATATAATGATTCCCACAATAAGATATAATATCATACTAATATTTCGAATTTCAAAATTCGGACGGATGTTTGTTTCACTTTCACTCATAAACTACAAAATAAATATAGATAAAACTTTTTACAATAATGTAGCTCATACATCAAACCACAATAATACTAATTTATGTTATAATTTTGAATATTTATATTTTACTAGAATATAAATAAAGGTTTAAGCGGGCGAAGCCGTGTGTCGGCCGATAGTAACAGACAGAACTTTTACCTCAATATCTATTAAATCCAAACCACATCAACTAATGCATTTTGCAGTTCCCAAATTATATAATGTGCTTTCAACTTTATAAATCCTTTCCAGTTTCACGACTTTTCATTGTAATTGTTTGTTTTGTTGGATTTTCTAGGATTTTGCGGGATTTTCCATAGCATTATGGTTAATGGAAGCATTTACGAGGGATTATTTCCGCTAGTATTTGGTTTATAGCTGGCGGTTTAAAATTGCGGTCTGAAGAGACTTACCTGCACTTATCATAATTTTCAATAACGTAAAGCTCATCAATCCGTTTTGTTGTTTCAGTGAAATATTGGAAAATGAATTAAAATAACTTTGTAAAAATTGTACTTACAATATACAATGCAATCTCTACATTGTTTTTTGTGTACATAATCACTGTTATGTGTTTTTTATCTTTATGGTAGGGTAGATAAAAGAAACCTGGGAATCAAGTGCTAAGTAACTCTGTCTCATTAAAATATATTTATGTTTTACTAGAATATTTTAGGATACGTTATCCCGCAGGCACTACGACCTTTTCACCAGAGCGAAGAAATTAAAGTATTACATTTCCCCGAGCGATATTTGAACCCAAAACCCATCGTGCCTCTAATCACACATTTGAGCCCCTGCGTCATGACTGGTTTTGTCTTGTTGAAAAAGAAAATAAAAATGGTATCTCGATTGAAACCCGAACCCATAACTCAAGTACAGAATCAGATGCTGTACCACTGCGCCACGATTGCTTCACGATCTCCAATCGATCTCCAAACGTAATATCAGTTGGAACTTACAGAATTTAATATCAATTTTCAATGAACTTGTATTAAATATTATATTTCAGCAAATATTTACTATTGCAAAATAATTTCAGTATAAACTAGGGTAGAGGCAAAGCAAAAGCTACTTTGAGCTTGTCCCAGCTATATTAACGTAAGCTCAAATTTTGTATTTACATTTTAGTTGTTTGTGAACAATTTATATTTTTCTTTCAGTGTCACTCTGCATCGCAGGACAGGCAGAGTCAACTTGCGTCACGGCTGGTCTCATTTTATACTAAATTTGAAATATTTCTAACTAAATATTAATAACGTATTCAGAACATTTTGTTTATATTTATATTTCCTGCGCAATTTAAATGTTGGTAAATACGAGAATAAAATGATAGAGCAAAATAGAGTAAGGTAGAAATAGAAATAGGAAGTTTATTAATTTCTCTATATGATGTCCTGAAATGGAGGCACATTTTGTTTTATGCGAGTAAATTACTTATTCATATTTGTGTTAATATAAGACTAGAAATAACGTTAGATTAACAGCGCTATTCTCTCAAACTACTGGTAGTGATATATAAATATTTTTGTGTGATCTATTAACCGTAAACATGAACGGATTCCAAAAAGCGAGAGTTCAAATTCTGCTACGTTTAAATTTTATACGTATTCTAAATAAATATTTTAAAGTTTTTTTCCTCACAAATATAAAAGAAACCCCTTCTTTATATCTTTTCCTATGCTGATTAAGAAAGGACAAATTGCAGTGTTCTACGTCGTGTTCGTCGTCGTTATTCCGTACATGGTAAATTTGCAATGATTAAATAAAATACACGGAACATTGTTATAAAAGTATAATTATTTTAATTACTGTGAAGCTTTCGTCACATGAATATATATACTTATAGCCGATATTTTCTACAAATATTGAGTAAATAAGTTAATTTGTAATAAAATTGCATCAATCATGCCGTCATCTATCATCTATCCACTTTCTAGGAAGTGATAGTGATAGATAACAGTTAACTTGCTGGTTGTGGATTCGATTTCCATATAAAAATTACTTATTTTAACTTCTTGGTTGAATTCCACCATTTGACACACAATGTCTTGAGATATAACGGAAATTAGGGAACAGAGTGTCTCAATATTAGGTTCCTTTTGTCTACCTTCTATACGGAAATAACCATGAAGCTGTTATGACTAGATAAATCTTTCACCTAGGGTGGCTTAAGTTAATTGTTACTTTGAGCTTTCCTGCTTCTGCTTTAAAAGCTCATTTTCAATGTAATATACAGGACTAACTAATCGATATTTTCAAAAAGCGTACGTAGATTTTGCTATTACTATTGCAATCCTCGGTAGTATAGTGGTTAGTATGCCCGCCTGTCACGCGGGAGACCGGGGTTCAATTCCCCGCCGGGGAGCTTTTTTTTCTTTACTCATTTTTCTTTACATTCATCTTGATCTAAGTTATAAGTAACACTTAAAGCACTACAAAGAGACTGCAGCATAATAAATTTTAGGATGCGTATATTGTAACTCTAGGCGTCTACAGCATTACAACATAATCTAAACCTATATAACATATGAATTTGAATGTTTAAAGGACCAGACCGCTACAAGCTTACCTCAAGCTTGAAGATTAAATTTCCCCTATGTAGAACTCAGACAGAATTCTAAGAGTACGTTAGACAGGAAATACCTGTTAATGCACACAGTTTTCCATTTTCGGACTGATTTTCGAAATTGTGGTGGAACTCAATGCCACGTTTTATGATAAATCTGCTAATTATTAATAGAAAATTTTAAATAAACATGTCAAAATAACTGATTGAAAATTAATGTCTTCTACGTACGATGGCTCTTTGAATAAACAAGGATTGAAAACTTAAGAATTATAAACACTTAAAAAAAATATAAGAAAATACCCGATAAAATCACTTTCCAATAAAATTAATTACTATTTTTACTATTTTTAAAGTATAGTTATTCCACACTTAGAAAAGAAAAATACTAAATTTAAAAACGTACAAAAATTTGAACGAAGCAGGATTTGAACCCGCGCCTCTTGGACAGATTCCAAGAGGCGCAGGTTCAAATCCTGCTTCGTTCAAATTTTTATACGTTTTTAAATTTAGTAAATTAATTACTACTAAGTAGAGCTACAATAGTGCTATTTATAGAGAATTATAGGTATATCGCTTAAAAATATATTATGAACAAAAAAATGCTTACATAAATTAAACGTTCATCTTTAGAATTATAAGACCTTGGTAGTATAGTGATTAATAAGCCTGCCTGTCATGTGGGGGGCCGGGGTTCGATTCCCCGATGGGGAATTATTCACAAAAATTGTATTTATTCATACAGCTTTTAAATAAGATTTATAATTATTTGTGACAAATGAGCAAGAAGTGTGTGTTTTCAGGCTAAAACAAGTGTTCTATTAAAAAGATTAACAAATTAAACAATGTAGTATAATAAGAGGCCTGTAAAATCTTCCCTTTGCCTTAAATTGAATTAAAGAAAAACCTCGAGCATTATTGTAACAAGTATAAAAATATGCGAATATGAAAATATATTCTTAAATATATAAATAAGGATAAAAAAATATATTCTTATCTTTCAGAACTTATACAAATGTGTAAAAGATAATAACCTAACTAGTAATTTCATGATCATAATCAAAGTATTGCTATAGTGCCCTCTACTGAAACATCCTGAAAACTGATATCACGTATTTGCTATATCAGATACTCATAATAGAAAACTGCACTTTCGAACTGCAAAAAACATTCTTTAGAAATAAGAAGCTGCACGCTTTTCCCTACATATTTAGGGTAACTAGGATATGCAGATGTTCCCCGATTTCCGTATAGTATATTCCGAAAAAAAAATTCTAGACATCGCGGAGTTGAAATGGAAATAAATGAAATATAGTAATTATTCCTCAAAAGAATCGAAACTTTTGTCTTGTGTATGATTTCGATTATATTAGTATTAACTTATCATGTCATAGGCACACAAGCGTTCGACAGTAAGCGCAACAGGTTGAGGATGCGATCCCTACTTGAGATATAAAATATTTAATATTTTCATTTTTTAGTTCTAGTTTCAAAGCAAAAAGCGGCGTTGAGTTCCAAAGTAGAGAACTGAAGTATCATAATGGGAACAGAGTGTTCTGACGTTCGGTTTCCAAATTCCCTCTGCCTACCGTACCTTATGCAGAATATAGCGTAAAGTTGAAAAAAAATATTCTAAGCTAGCATGAAATTCAGTGTCACCCACTTAACAAAATGGTAATAACTAAGAGTTTTAAGTAACACACGATTTATTCTATGTTCCCGAGAAGACACTGATATCAATAAGATAGTCTAAAGTCTCCTTTGACAGGACAAAAGTGAGATTAGCGTGTTCAATAAAACAAACTCTATTTCTCTTTAATAATCGTTAAATGAAATAATACAATTGAAATGAGAAAAGACTGAAACAATGCTTAATACAAGAAGCAACAAGTACTCAGTGCTACGAAGCTACGACTTCGCTACGGTGTATATTAAACATCTTTATGTAGACATCTACTTAGTTAAAGTATTAAAAAAAATGATTATACATATTTTTACTACTTTTAAAGTGTTATTACACACTTAGGAAAGAAAAATTGCGCTTGGACGGATTCCAAGAGGCGCGGGTTCAAATCCGGCTTCGTTCAAATTTTTATACGTTTTTAAATTTAGTATTAATGATTATACGTATTAAATACATTTTAACACGTACAACCTCTTTTTATGATCATGGTAATAATAAAGTATGATACAATTTATAATGCCTATTTTTCGCTTTCTCAACGGATTAAAGCTCGAAGTGTGATTTTCGCCACTCAACACGCAATGCCACAAGAATTCGAAAGAAAATAGGAAACGGAAGTCCTATTGGGAAAAATGAACGGAACATTAGGTTCCCAAGTACCTTCTGTGGACCCTTCTATGTGGGATATAGTGTAAAGCTTAAAGTAACATTTCTATGCGCTAAGAAGATTAGACTAAAATCGTATTTAGCAGGTAGCTTCCCACTAAGTTCTACAAACACAACTTCATAGTCAAACTGTTAGAAGATTATTGGTATTGAGTTATTAAAGGCTAATCCTTCTATTGAAAACAGCAAATTATAGTCTACAATCACGAATAGGATGCGGAGCTTTCAGCTAATTAATTAGTTAGTAGTAATACCTTCAAATGAGCTTTGATATTTTGCTTTCATTGATACAGAATATAGAAGCGAATATATTATTTGGCGACTCAAACAGTGATTTCCTGATATTTTTTAATAATTTTGGTTATATCGTAGATAAAGAAATCTAGTGTTGGGACACTGTGTTTTACGCACTATCCAATTTTTAAGACATTGAGTAAAAATAATTAGTGTTCTCATACCAACATTCGTAAAATTTCTTAGGTTTTTAACAGCATAGGTGCATTGTCAAGGCTGAGGATCGATTCTGCGCCGGGGAGATATTATTCCCTATTTTGTTCTTTTTTACCTAAATGTTAGAGTTAATGTTAAAATTAAAGTTGAGAGAGTTGTGAAGGTTATCGTTTGATCTTTAGCGGGAAATAATTTATCTTCCTTGCTCTAGGAAGCACGGCGTTAAGCTTCGCCTCTAAACGAGTTGATTAGAACATTCAACAGAGAGTTATGGACAACGAAGTATCTTTATACTATGTTGCCCGTGTTGTGAAGAATTCAAATTCAAATTCAAATTCAAAATTTTAAAATTTTTTTTTTTTAATATTTACCATAAAGTAAAAGCTATATATATATATATATATATATATATATATATATATATATATATATATATATATATATATATATATATATATATATATATATATATATATATATATATATATATATATATATATATATAT